>JANQDE010000040.1:32872-52274 GCA_037157785.1 Cephalotes varians | reverse complement strand
CACGCTTGTCTTGAGTAATCCACGAATGCGCTTGCTCCAAACTATAATGAAGATTTCTTTGGGATTGTCTCCAGAATCATACCGAAAGTTATCCAGATTAATCCACGTTAAAGATATTTTTGGCTCTTTCTATCTTATCGGCCGTACTTCCTTATATTTCTACAAATCACACCAAAATATCTTGCACAAAATAATTTCAATATATAYAGTCCTACTATGGTTTCAGACAGATATGCTATACGTAAACTGCGTTTGTGTATTGAAAGCCTGTTTCAAAAAAATTAATGACAGTCTTGTGCGTATGCAGCAACTCATAATAAATAATGAACAATGCGTTTTTAAAATATTTTATTACAAGCAAAAAAATCTATTCCTGATAATAAAACTTAAAGCTCTGGAAAAGCAACATATGATGATCAGCAACACAGTACAGATRCTTAATATGATCTTCAGTTTGCAACTACTTGCTACAACATTTATAACATTTTTTGAAATCTGTTTTGAACTGTATTTCAATCTAGTACATTGGCATAATGGTTTGATCATCAAATTGGATGAACAGATGGGTGGGACGTTTTTATCATTCATGATTTATCTAATTATAAAAATGGTATTAATTGTGTGGGCCTGTGAAACCGGTAAGAATCAAGCTCAAGAGATTCGTACTACGATTCATGATGTATTGAACAGCACCCGAGATGAGCAAATAAAAAATAAGGTAATAAAAATGCAATTTAATGTATATAGTTTTCTTATGTGTATTTGTATATTTTTCTAATATGTTGTATGGTAATAAGATTTTTTATATATTAAATTTACTTGCGTATATAGTTACGTCTTTCACTCCTGTACTTAACAAATTTGTGATTTAACATTATAGTTGCAATTGTTTTCCTTGCAATTATTGCATTGCAAAAATTCATTCTCCGCAAAATGTTTCGATGTGGACGCAACACTTCTYACTACAGTAAGTAATTGATTGTTTGCTTTAATTAATGAAATGTATTTTGTTTACTTTTTGGTTTTAGATGGCAGGTACTATTATCACATATATATTAATTTTGCTACAATTCTTGATCACGTCACATTCTTGTGAAGGGAAATCTGGAGTCAATATTACATAAATAATGTAATTTCATAAAAGGAGACAGATGATAAAAGAAATTTTTTCTTACATTTGTAAATGTCATTCGTGTTCATATTGTATATATATACATTTATATAAATAAAATTTTACTTCGTATGTCACCCATACGCGCACGCACGCACACACACGCACACACACGCTCGCACGCACGCACTCACGTACACACACACACACACACGCATACACACACAGTATCAATAATAAATATTGATGATTGAAAATGTATTAACATTACATTTTGAATAAATTTTAAATATTTTACGTATTTAAATGTATTTATAGTATATGTAAACGGAATAAATTCTTAAGAAAAGTATAGCTTTCGATTTACTTAATATCTCTTAAATACCTAAAATAATATAATATTCTAATTGTTCTTACAACAATGGAATTAAATATAAAAAAAAGTAATGTTCATTTTTTATATAAAAATATATAAGTAATTAATATCTAAAATTTTATTCAAGTCTGATATTATACATTGATTGATATTATAATGCAATATCAAAATTTCTCATTGTTCTACGATAGCCTGATATTACTTTTGTGACCATTTTCTATCATTTTATTTTTATGAAATTGTAAATTTTTTCTCTTTACGAATGTTTTTAAAGTTTGATGTTTTGATGTATATTTCGCACGTTGTGAAGCAATTAAAATTTATCGTTCATGTTTCTTGTGTTTGCAAAAGAGAATTACCAAATTTTTATTATTGTATTGAGATCAGATTAATTAAAGTAAACAAATATAAAGTATAAAATGCATATAAAGCTAAAAATAATTTTCGTATTTTGTAGTATTTTAGTATAATCGATAATTTCAATAAAAGGGGGACATACACTTCATAGCAATTTGCTTCCGAGAAGCTGTTAAAACCAATATTTATTGGCCGTGATAACATATAGAGTACTATATCATAAACTATTATCATCAAAGTTATATTTATTGCAATATCACATGCATTATTTCTATGCAGCCAAGCTTGCGACTCTTTTATGTCGTGTAATAGGAATTTCTGACATTATAAATTATAATTAATAAGAAGAATAATAATGGTTTCTTTATATTACTTCCTTTTAGAGTTACAACAATTTTAGCTTTTTTAAGCCTTCTTTGTAAAAATGACTCATACAGCATATTAATGAAATACACGTTTCGATACGAGTTTTATTTGTCTATAATAATTTGATTATTTACCTTGAAAAACGTAAAATAATGTGATTTCTGTAATGATAACGATTCGCATCTTTTAATGTTTTATTTTTGTTGTTATTGCTAAAATAAAAAAAAATAGTTATTCTAAAATGTTTTTCGTCCATAAACCAGTTAATTTTATCAGTCGGAGAAATATATCAATTTGTTTCATAGATAAGTAAATTAGTTGAATTAATTTTAATTAAAATAATATCACTGTTTTTACATTATGACTCAAATTATTAGCATTACATTTGTTAGCTTTTCTCTTACTACAATATCAAAATTTCTCAAAAAATATATATAACATAATTTAATATAGTACAGTTAAATATTAAATTATATATTTCAACAGTACAACTTGCTCGCAGTTTTAAAATTAAACTTATCAGGCATAGATCGAAAAAAAGAATTTAATGGAATTGCCGTTGAAAGACGAATAATGCAATACTTAATACAATAATTGAAAGAATAATTGAATAAATTATTAATTGAAAGAACTTTGTATTATATTTTATTAAACTTAAAGAAATAATTTGCAATTACGATCAATTCTATATTAAATTCAAAATGTAAATATCTACGACAAATATATTTTTGTATTGAGTTAGAAATGCATATTGATGTTTTTTTCATTAAAAATGACTGTAATACATACGCGTGTGCATGGAATTACAAATATGAAATTTCAAAATCGTTAAAAATATTCTCAAACATTCTGTATGCGCAATAAAAATGTGCAATATGGAACTGTTAGTAATCAATCTTTAAGAATTATTAATTCATATTGTACAATTGTTGCTTCCTCTTTTGAATGTGTCTGCAAGATTTGATGAATGGTCAGTATGCTGCAGCAATAAGATACAATTTCTTTATGCAATTCACTTCGCAGATGACAAGTACAGATCGAAGAGCGTCAAGGTTACTTCATGCCTAACATATGATCTTCGAGACATTCCTTGCTACTCGATGCGGCAAATGCTCACAGTTTTCAAGTTAAACTTGTCAGGTATAGATCGAAAAGAAGGAATTATGGAATCACCGTTGAAAGTTAAATTTCAAAACTACATTTATGAAAGCATTTTCCGTAATCACTCTCATATTGATAAAGTGCATTGATAAATGATAAATAATTTTTAGATTGTGTATATTTAAATTATTGTTTATCCGTATTGGTTATCTGTAAAATTTTGTTGATTATACTCAGTTTCGTTATTAAAATTTCAGAAACAAATCAACAACAATATGCGAAAAAGATGGCGACTCTTCCACGTTATAGACTTTCAATTCTTGATGTATCCTTGTTTCATCTTCTGCCGCATTCTCGGAATATTTCCGTATAGGATCAACGATCTGAATTTCGAGGCTTCAGAATCATGTTACATTCTGTCAACCATCGTTATTTGCGTCTTCTGTGTCTGAGGAATAATTATTATCTATAAATTCGATTTTTCTGGAACAATCATATGCATGAGTATACCTAGATCTCTTGAGCATCACAGTTATTACGTGCTCGATAGCTTCATAGTGATCGTCACGTATGTCTTGAGAGGGCCACGGTTTCTTTTGCTACAAACTATACTAGAGATCTCTTCGAAATTACCCTCAGAATCGTATTGAAAGTTATCTAGGTTAATTCATATTAAGAATATCTTCGATTTTTTCTTCATTATCATTATAGAATTACTATGTTACATCAAGATATCTCTCAATACAACAATGACAACAATGTTTGTAATATATCTCTCTTTGTTACTGTTTCAAATGGATATGATGTACATGAATTGCGTTTGTGTATTAAAAATCTGTTTTAAAGAAATTAACGATAATTTGGCGAAGATACAGGAATTCGTAATGAGTGATAAGCCGCATCTACTCAGACGGATATATTACGAGCAGAGAAAGCCATTCTTACTGATGAAACTCAAAGACCTGAAAAAGCAACATCTGATGGTCAGCGACACAGTGCAGATGCTGAATTCGATTTTCAGTTTCAGCAGATCATTGTTACCATAGTCATAAATTTCGCCGAGATCACTTTCAATCTATACTTCTATATAATTCTGTCGATGGTTACACACAAAGAAAATGAAGACTTCTGGTACTCATTTTGCATCATGTCAGTAATATATTATGTTATAAAAATAGTATTGATCGTATGGGCTAGTGACAGTGGCAAAGATCAAGCTGCGAAGATTGGCATCACGGTTCACGATCTGCTTAACAACATCAGTAATAAACAGATCAAAAGTGAGGTAGTAAAATGTATTATAATTTAAAATAATTTATATTTTGTAATTTTTATAAAAATATTGTATACTAATGTATCTTTTATATATTAAATTACCTGATTCATAATTATATTTTCCACATTTATTAATTATTTTTATTTATTTATTTTTTATTTATTTATTTATTACTGTAATGTTATACAGTTGGAACTATTTTCTATGCAAATATTGCATCGAAAAAATGCATTCTTTGCAAAAGGTCTTACTGTGGATGCGACGCTTCTCACTGCAGTGAGTGGCCGATGATTTGTTGCAAATTATTAGATGCATATTGTTTATTTTTATAATTTTTCTTTCACTACGTATTTGTTAATCTTAATACAATTCTTGGTCACATCTTATTCTTGCGATGGAAAAACCATCAATATTACAGAAGTTTTATAAAAAAAAAAGAAAAAATAGAAGTAAACACAAAAATTATAAATATAATTTTAAAAAACAATTTGTCTTTTTAACCATTAAAAAAACACTTTGCGTGCGCGAACGCATATATATAAGATAAAATTTTGAAGAAATTTAACATCATAAATTATACATTAGTAAAAAGTTTCAAATAATATTTTAATATGTTTTACTTCAATTAATGTATCTTTTTAAGTGCACTATGTTGATTATAATAAATATATTTCGCAAAAATGTCACCTTAGACTTATTATAAATGTCCTACATCTAAACATTCTGCGTTGCAAAACTGAATTGTTACAAGAGAACATATAATTTTCAGACATTTCCATTAGTATTACAAAACGTCAATTTTCTTTTATGACTACACAATTAACAAATGATCCACAGAATATTCTCTATTCTATCGGTTTGCTTGCAAAGTTGTAAAGTTTCTCTCGTCTTTAAAACTTCAAGACAATATCATCGTTTTCTAGAAACACAAGTAATGCAATTTTACAAGTTTTTAATGTACAATTATATACAATTATATACAAATCGAGTTTAAATTATTATATTTAACATACACACAATTTGTAATACACGTTTATCTATACAAATTTAAGTCAAAAAATAATTGACAGCAATATATCTTTTATCTGCAAAAATGTACATAAATATTCTATAATAAAAAATATAAAAATTTTTTTTGCAATTAAAATTATGTAAAAATAAAATATCTCTAAAAGTCATAGCATAAAAATATTGGACATCTTCTATGGAATTTAAAATTAGATAATCGTTAGTAATGAATCTTTAAAAATTGTAATATAGACATAATGCTCGCTATCATTATTTGCACATATATGATTTAATAAATTGTATGTTGCAGCAACTATACATCATAACATTATGATATTTCAAAATGATATTTACCGATCGAAGAGCGTCATGGTTACTTTATGTTCAACACATTATCCCTTCAGTTCTGTCTCGCTACTTGATGTAGCAATTACTCAGTTTTAAGTTAAAAATCAAGTGCAACTTGACAATAAAGAATTCACAATAGGGAATTTACAAACGCACGCATTTGTTGTTAAAAAGCAGTCAAATAATTGTTTTATAATAAACCTGTTGCAAATGCTAAAATATATAAATAATGTATATAATTAATAACATTTAGATTGTCGTTTATGACGTAATCTATTTTCTATTTTTCAACAATATTTTGCTCATTCGAAGTTCGAAAAACAAATCAAGAATAAAATGTGGAAAAGATGGCAGCTATTCCACGCCACAGACTTTCAATCTTTGATGTATCCCAACTTTGTCTTTTGCCGCATCCTCGGAGCATTTCCGTACAAGATCAATGCTTCGACTTTCGAGACCTCTAAACAGCGCTACATTCTACCGACTTTGATTATCTGCATGGTCTTCATTAGCGAAATGATAATATTTCATGGAGCAATCACTAAAACATTCAACATTGGAGGGGTAATCAAGACTCTCGACTTTATTTCTTACTATATGTTCGGTGGTTTAATAGCATTCATTACATATGTCTTAAACGGTCCGAGAAAGCGCGTATTACAAATCATGTTGGAAGTCTCTTCAAGAGTACCTTCAGAATCGTATCAGAAGCTGTCCAAATGGATCCATTTGAAGGATATCTTGGGTACCTTTTTCATACTTATACAAGGATACATATATTTTTTCAGAATACGTAAACTACTCATTGTCTCGGTGTTAGGAACATATCTCAACTTGCTAATATATCAAATGGATATGCAATATATGAATTGCATTTGTGTATTAAAGGCTTGTTTCAAGAGAATCAACGACTATCTGCAACATATGCAGAAAATTGTAGTAAACAATAAGCCATACGCACCTAAATTGATCTGTCACACGCAGAGAAATCAATTTTTATTAACAAAACTCAGGACCTTAAAAAAGCAACATTTAACAATCGGCGACACAGTGCAAATGATAAACAAAATCTTTAATCTACAGATTCTTGCTACTATAACTTTGACTTTTACTGAAATCACTTTTGATTTATATTTTCATCTAATTCAATGGAAAGATGGGTTGTCCATCATTTTGGATGATGAGATTCGTGATATATTCTTCATAATGTCTATAGGATATGACTTTTTAAAGATAATAATGATAGCATGGGCTTGCGAAACCAGCAAGAATCAAGCATTTGAGATTGGCACTACAGTTCATGACGTACTTAATCGCACCAGCGATGAGCAAATTAAAGAAGAGGTAGGAAAAATGTAATCTAGTTAATATATTTTTGTTATAAAAATGTCCTATTCTGTGTAATGTAATTTTATATATATTAAATCTACTTAGTTTATATAATTACGTTTTCTAATTCTTTATTTTACGATCTAATGTTGCAGTTACATCTGTTTTCCTTACAAATATTGCATTGTGAAAATATATTTTCTACAAAAGGTCTTTCTGTGGACGCGACACTTCTCACTTCGGTAGGTAAGAGTAGTAAGAGTTTGCCTTGATAAAATATTATATTCTTTACTTTTTTCTTTATTTTTAGATGACCGGTAGCATTACGACATACATATTAATCTTGACACAATTTATGATCATGTCGCATTCTTGCGATGGACACACTGCAAGCAATATTACACAAATAATTTAATTAAGAGATAATAGAAAAAAAATAAAGAAGAATAGAGAATAATAAAAAATATATTTAATGAATAATGAATAGATTACAATTCACCCTAGAAACAGGAGGGAAAAGATTAAATTTTCTGGATGTGACAATCATAAACAATGAAGGAACAATAGAATTCGATTGGTACAAAAAACCAACATTTTCAGGGAGATTACTTAACTTTTTATCCCACCACCCCACCTCACAAAAAAGAGGAGTCATCATTAACATGATAGACAGAGTTTTTTTGTTGTCGCATCCAAGATTTCATGAAAAGAATTTAAAATTTGTTGTTGAGACGTTTGTAAGCAATAATTATCCTTTACAATTTATCTTTGATACAATTCATATGAGGTTAAAATCGCTTTTCAACAAACAAACCAAAAAACAAATTACGGACAATACCAATGAGCAAAAAACAACTTGGTTCGTGATACCATTCATTAAAAAAGTCACAGAAAAATTCAGGAATATATCGGGGGGACTAAAATCAAAATTAGCCTTTTTTGGCCTTAATAAGTTGGGAAGGATAATTAAAGCACAAAAAGATACTCTGCCGACAGAATGTAACAAAAATGTTGTTTATAAATTATCCTGCAAAGACTGTGATGCCACATATGTTGGACAGACAAAAAGGAAACTTAACACTAGAGTAATAGCTGTCTCTTATACACATCTGTTTCGTGCGCGCATTGCGCGCGCTGCGCGTCCCGTGCGCACATTGCGCGCGCTGCGCTGCGCGTTCCACCGTTTGACATCTGGATGTGTTTGGATACTTGACATTGTTAACGGAACCGATTTGAAAGTTGAACGTGCACACTGAGGATGGCTTAAAGGTAAGCCGAAACGTTTGTAATTATACTAAATAAATCTTATTAGTTACTGCGCACCATCAACAGCTGTCTCTTATACACATCTAGATGTGTATAAGAGACAGCATTAGCCCTTCCACGATATTATAATTTTTAATGAATATTTTTCTATGATATATATATATATATATATATATATATATATATATATAAAATAAATATATATACATTTTTAGAAATATTTTCTTCTTTCATTGTAACATTAAAATATCGCATGATATTTTATGTTTGTTTGTATCTGTGTATGTGTGAAAAGAGAAGAAAAGAGAGAAGTCGTTTAAAAATTCTTTTGTACATGTGTTAACAGTTGATTGCAAATAAATTTTTAAGATCTTCTAAGTGTTTAAATATATTATATAAAACAACATAAATATATTTTTATAAAGAAGATTTCTTTCATTAAATATTGTATATAATCTGTTTAAGTATTCTTACATTAAAATTAGAACATAATAATTTGACAAATATCAATAAATTATCAGTACAAAATCTTTGTTTCTAAATTGAAGTACTTACGTAAAAATGAATTTAATGTCTCAAATTTCGTCTAAGATGAACGTATTGTTCCGTGATGACTAATAATAAAATAACATATAAACATAAATTCATAATTAATTTTTTGTTTCAATGACATTATGCTAGGGATATCAATGAGCAAATTTGATGATAAATTTTTAAGATCACAAATTATATTTCGGCATTGCAAAAATATATTACGCAATAAACTTATAATTAAAATAATACAGATTAGTAAACTTATAATTTTTAGGCATTTTTTCGTTATTAATGCTTTTACACTTTTTTTTTCATCGCTACTGAATAATTTCCGAAAATTACTTTTGATCCTTTTTGAAATTTATTATTATCAAAATATTGTAAAATCTTTTTTGCTTTTAAAATTTTTAAATATAAATATATTTAAAAAAAAAGTTGTTGTGACAATAAAGTATTTCCTGCTTTATAATGTTTTAGTGTCAGAAAGAAGAAAGCTTTTCTAATATATTTAGAAAAATATTCCTTCTTTTTTATTTACTGCTTTGTCGAAATTATTTAATGTTTATTATCTGTTTTATAAAAGAGAATGATACAATGCCTACTCGTTTCTTTTGTAAAAATCTTTATGTTTCATCTGAAAAAAAGAGAGATAAGGCATAAATAATTCTTTTATATGGAAAATATTTAATTAAGCAACAGCAAATGATATAAATGTGTTTATGTAACATGACTTTTACATTTAATAAAGTAAATTATTAAATAAATACGTTTAACATCATAATGATTTTACATTTTGAAAGAAATGCATGGTAATTATCACACTCGTTATACAACTTGTGTACAAAGGAAGCCTTAAGTGACTTGTATATCTGTATGTTGGACAAAGGGATCATGTATTATTTATTATAATTATTAATGTTTCAAAAGTTATTTTATTTTTAGCTATTTTTATAGTTTATTTTTTGACAAAATAAGATATGAAAATTATTTAAGAAATAGAGCGCAATAATAAGATAATACATAAATCACAACAAGATAACATATGTAAGAAAGATTAATTACAAGGAAAAATTAAAGAATAAAATAAATTTATATTATATATATATATATAAAATCTATATTATGTATTTATAAATTATCTGTTATAGTCCAGCAACTAATTTCCAAAAAATATTTCCTTTCAATAAAACCCTTGAATACTTTCAATGACAATATTATCAAGACAAACTTGATTTTTAATTGCTCAAGCAATTTAGGAGTAAAAAAGAATGATACATAAATATCATTTATTTATTGACTAATTATTATCTATGACATAATTATTTATTATTAATTAAGATTTTTTAGAGTATTCCACGAATATTTTCTTAAATTACTTTTTATTTTATTAAAGATATTTACATAATTATTAAAAACTATTAATATTTCTAAATAATATTTGTAAAAGTCATAACATAAAAATATCAGACATCTTTTATGAAATTTAAAATTAGATAGGTGTCATTAATAACTTTTTAAAAACTCTAATACATATAAACATAATGTTTGCTATCATTATTTGCACATATATGATTTAATGAATTGCTTGTTACAGCAATTACACATTATAACATACATGATATTTCAAAATGATATTTACCGATCGAAGAGTGCCAAGGTTACTTTACCCGTAACACATTATACCTTCAGTTCTGTTTCGCTACTTAATGTAGCAGTTACTCAGTTTTAAGTTAAAATTTAAGTCAAAAGTGCAACTTGACAGAATTCACAATAAGAAGTTACGTCCGTATTTGTCGTTAAAAAGCTGTCGAATAGTTGTTTTTATAATAATTCTATTGCAAATTTGCTAAACGCTAAAGTATATAAATAATGTAATTAATAATCTTTAGATCGTCGTTTATGACGTGAACTATTTTTTGACAATGTTTTGTTCATAGTTCGAAGAACAAATCAAGGATAAAATGTGGAAAGGATGGCAGCTATTCCACGCCACAGACTTTCAGTCTTTGATGTATCCCAGCTTCGTCTTTTGTGGCATTCTCGGAATTTTTCCGTATAAGATCAACGCTTCGATCTTCGAGACTTCTAGACAGCGATACATTCTGCCGACTCTTCTTATCTGCATCGTCTGCATTAGCGAAATCATAATATTCCACACAATTATCGCTAAAACAACTAATTTTGAAAGCTTAATTAGAACTCTTGAATTTATTTCTATTCTTACATCCGGCGGTTTCATAGCATTCATTACATATGTCTTAAGCGGTCCGAGAATGCGCGTGCTACAGGCCCTGCTGGAAATCTCTTCGAGACTACCTCCAGAATCATATCAGAAGCTTTCTAAATGGATCCATTTAAAGGATATTTTAGGTACCTTCTTTTTAATCATACAGGGAAGCGTATTTTGTTACAGAGCACGTGAATACCTCGGTATTTGTATGTTAGTAATGTACATCAACTTGCTGGTGTTTCAAATGGATATGCAATATATGAATTGCGTTTGTGTACTAAAAGCTTGTTTCAAAAGAATCAACGACTATCTGATACATATGCAGAAAACTGTAGTAAACGGTGAATCATACACCCTCAGATTGATCTACCACACGCAAAAAAATAAATTCTTACTGCAAGAACTCAAGATCTTGAAGAAGCAACATTTAATAATCAGCAACACAGTGCAAAAGATAAACCTAATCTTCAGTCTACAGCTTCTTTCTACTATAACCTTGACTTTTATTGAAATCACTTTTGAATTGTATTTTCATCTAATAAACTGGCAAGATGGGCTGTCTATCATATTGGATGATGAAATTCGTGATATATTCTTCCTACTCACCCTAGGATATGATCTTTTAAAGTTAATATTGATAATATGGGCTTGCGAAACCGGCAAGAATCAAGCATTTAAGATCGGTACTACAATTCATGATGTACTTAATCGCACCAGCAATAAGCAAATCAAAGAAGAGGTAGGAAAAATGTAATCTAGTTAATAAATTTTTTGTTGCAAAAATGTCCTATTTTAATGTAATTTTGTATACACTAAATCTATATACTTAGTTTATATAATTACATTTTCCAATTCTTTATTTTACAATCTGTTGCAGTTACATCTATTTTCTTTGCAAATATTGCATTGTGAAAATACATTTTCCGCGAAAGGTCTTTCTATAGACGCGACGCTTCTTACTGCGGTGAGTAATACTCGTTAGCCTTAATAAAATATATATTATTTGTTCGCTTTCGTTTATTTTTAGATAACGGGTAGCATTACGACATATATATTAATCTTGACACAATTTATGATCATGTCGCATTCTTGTGATGGAAACACTGCAAGCAATATTACACAAATAATTTAAATAAAATAAAAGAGAATAAAATAGAAAATAATAAAAAAGAAAAGAAAAAAAGAAAAGATGGAATATTTTTTATGATACACACACACACACACACACATAAGCATAATATTTGTACATATAATATGTATTTATATATATATATTTTTTCTTCTTTACATTATCTTCTACATATTTTTCTTTTTTCATTATGACATTAAAATATCACACGATGTTTTATGTTTATTTGTAGCCATTTGTATGTGAGTGTGATGTGTGGGGGGGGGGAGGAAAGAGAAGGAGAGAAATAATTTAAAGTTTCTCTAATAAATATGTTAACAATTAATTGCAAATAAATTTTTAATATCTTTTAAGTGTTTAAATGTATTGTGTAACACAACATAAATATATTTTTATATAAAAGATCTCTTTTTATTTATTAAATATTTTATATAATCCTTTTAAGTAATCTTACATTAAAATTAAAATAAAATAACACAAATATGAATAAATTAGTACAAAATTTTTGTTTCTAAATTGAAGTATTTACGTAAAATGTCTCAAATTTCGTCTAAGATGACGTATTGTCAAATAACATATAAATATATATTTCATTAATTTTTGGTTTCAATGATATTATGTCAGCAGCGATATCAACAAGCAAATTTGATGATAGATCTTTAAGATCAGATATTATGTTTTGCATTGCAAGAATAGATTAAGCAATAAATTCATAACTAAAATAATATAAATTAGTAAACTTATAATTCTTAGTCATTTTTTCATTAATACTGAATCCTTTTTTATTACCAAAATATTGTGAAATTTTTTTTGTTTAAAAAATTTTTAAATATAAATATATTTGAAAGTTTTTGGGGCAATAAAGATTTACTGATTTATGATATTTTAGTGTCAGAAAGAGAAGAAAATTTTTCCAATTATATTTAGAAAAATATTCCTTCTTTTCTATTTACTGCTTTGTCGAAAATATTTAATGTTCATTATCATGTTTGTGATAATGAACTTTATGATGAAAACAGAATGATACAGTGCCTACTTGTCCCTTTGGCAAAAATCTTTGCCTTCATCTGAACACACCAAAAAGGATAAATAATTCTTTTATATGGAAAATATTTAATTAAGTAACAGCAAATAATATAAATGCGTTTATGTAACATAACTTTTAAATTTAATAAAGTAGATTCTTAGATGTATACGACTTTATTATGGTACTCGTTCCACCACTTACAAAAAATTTAAATCCACATTAATTGTAATCGTTTTTTGTTTTATAATAATTTTTAGTTTTATTATTTTTATGATATGACTCGATTCATTAATATTTAACTTCTCATGTTTACAATATTCACTAAAATATCATAATTCTCAAAATATTCACAGAAAAATTACTAATATTTAAGTCCATAATTATGTAAAAAAATAACAGTTTCATTTATTATAATTTAACAGATTTATATACAAATAATTTCAATTATAGACACTTATGTAAACTATTACAAATAATAAATAATCCATGAATATTCTCATTCTATCAATTTGTTTGAAAAATTGTAAATTTTCTCTCATCTTTGAAACTGCAAGACAATATCATCGTTTTTAAAGAGTGCTGCAATTTGTCTTGAATTATACAATAGTCTTTAATACAAGTCTTCAATATACATTTATATATAATTATACACAAATTGAGCTTATTAAATTATTATATTTTAACATATAGCAACTATTTAACGCATATTCCTATACAAATTATATATTATCAATTATATATTATACAAAAAACAAAATATTTATAAAAGTCATAGCATAAAAATATCAGACATATTTTATAAAATTTAAAATTTAACTAGATAATAGTTATGAATAAATTTTAAAAAATTTTAAGACATGAAATTTGCTATCATTTGCACATATCTGATAATAAATTGCATGTTACAGCAATACATATCATAATGTTATACATGATATTTCAAATGACATTTACCGATCGAAGAGTGCCATGGTTACTTTACCTCAACACTTTATCCCTTCAGTTTTGTCTCGCTACTTGATGTAGCAATTACTCACAGTTTTAAAAATTGTCAGATGCAATTTAACAATAAATAATTCATATGATTTAACTATTTTTTGTTTCGATAATGTTTTTCTCATAATTCGAAGAACAAATCAAGATAAAATGTGGAAAAGATGGCAGCTATTCCGCGCCACGGACTTTCAGTCTTTGATGTACCCCAACTTCGTCTTTTGCCGCATTCTCGGAATTTTTCCGTACAAGATCAACGCCTCGACCTTCGAGACTTCTAAACAGCGATACATTCTACCGACTCTTCTTATCTGCATCGTCTGCATTAGTGAAATCATAATGTTCACAAAAATCACTGAAATAATTGATTTTGAAGATGTAACCAATATTCTTGAATTTATTTCTTTCTTTATATTCGGCGGTTTCATAGCACTCACTACGTATGTATTAAGCGGACCGAGAATGCGCATGCTACAGGCCCTGTTGGAAATCTCTTCGAGACTATCTCCAGAATCATATCGAAAGCTCTCTAAATGGATCCATTTAAAGGATATTTTAGGTACCTTTTTCTTAATCATGCAAACAAGTGTATATTATTACAAAATACGCTTGTTTCGATTATCGGAAGATTTTGGTTTCTATATGTTAGAAATGTACGTCAACCTGCTGGTGTTTCAAATGGATATGCAATATATGAATTGCGTTTGTATATTAAAGGCGTGTTTCAAGAGAATCAATGACTATCTGGTACACATGCAGAAAATTGTAATAAATGGTGAATCATACGCCCCCAGATTGATCTGTCACACGCAAAAAAATCAATTCTTACTGAAAGAACTCAAGACCTTGAAAAAGCAACATTTATTAGTCAGCAACACAGTGCGAAAATTAAACATAATCTTCAGTCTACAGCTTCTTTCTACTATAACCATGACTTTTACTGAAATTACTTTTAATTTGCATTTTCATCTAATACACTGGCAAGATGGGCTGTCCATCATTTTGGATGAAATTCGTGACATATTCTTCCTACTGTCTATGGGATATGATTTTTTAAAGTTAATATTGATAGTATGGGCTTGTGAAACCGGCAAGAATCAAGCATTTGAGATCGGTACTACAATTCATGATGTACTTAATCGCATCAGCGATGAGCAAATCAAAGAAGAGGTAGGAAAAATGTAATCTGTAATTAATACATGTAATTAATACATTTTTTATTATAAAAATGTCCAATTTTAATGTAATTTTGTATATATTAGATCTATTTATTTATATTATTACGTTTTCCAATTTTTTATTTTACAATTTGCAGTTGCATCTATTTTCTTTGCAAATAATACATTGCGAAAATATGTTTTCTGCGAAAGGTCTTTCTATAGACGCGAAGCTTCTTACTGCGGTTGGTAATACTCATTTGCCTTAATAAAATATATATTATTTACTCGCTTTCCTTTATTTTTAGATGACGGGTAGCATTACGACATATATATTAATCTTGACACAATTTATGATCATGTCGCACTCTTGCGATGGAAACACTGCAAGCAACATTACACAAATAATTTAATTAGAAGATAAAATAAAAGAGATTACAAAGAAAAAATAATAGAAAAAAAAGGAATATTTTTCTATGATACACGCACGCACGCACACTCCCACGTTCGCGCGCGCGCGCGCGCGCGCACGCACGCACACGCACACACACACACACACACACACACACACACACACACACACACACACACACACACACACACACACAAGTATAATATTTATACATATTGTGTGTGTGTGTGTGTGTGTGTGTGTGTGTGTGTGTGTGTGTGTGTGTGTGTGTATTTTTTTCTTCTTTACATTTTCTTCTAAACATTTTTCTTCTCTTTCATTGTGACTTCAAAACATCACACCATGTCTTATATTTATTTGTAGAGAGATGTGTGTGTGTGTGTGTGTAAGGGAGTGGAAAAAAAAGAGAGACATAATTTAAAAATTCTCTCGTACATATGTTAATAATTAATTGTAAATAAATTTTTAATATCTCTTGTATTTAAATGTATTCTATAAAACAACATAAATATATTTCTAAAGATCTTTTTTTATTCATTAAATATTTTATATAATCGTTTTAAGTAATCTTACATTAAATTTAAAACAAAATAATACAAATATCAATAAATTAGTACAAAATTATCTTTGTTCCTAAATTGAAGTATTTACGTAAAAATGAATTTAATGTCTCAAATTTCGTCTAAGATGACGTATTGTTCCGCGATGACTAATAGTAAAATAACATATAAATATAAATTTCATTAATTTGTGGTTTCAACGAAATTATGTTAGCAGCGATATCAACGATCAAATTTGGTGACAGATCTTTAAGATCAGACATTATATTTCGCATTGCAAGAATAGATTACACACTAAACTTATAACTAAAATAATATGAATTAGTAAACTTATAATTCTTAGTTCATTTTTTCGTTAATGCTGAATACTTGTTTTCCATCTGAATAACTTCTGAAAATTATTTTTGATCCTTTTCGAAGTTTATTATTACGAAAATATCATAAAATTTGTTTGTTTTAAAAATTTTTAGATATAAATATGTTGAAAAGTTTTTGGGACAATAAAGATTTACTGCTTTATGATATTATAGTGTCAAAAAGAAAAAACTTTTCTAATATATTTAGAAAAATATTCCTTCTTTTCTATTTTGTCGAAAATATTTAATGTTCATTATCATGTTTGTAAAATAGAACGATACGTGCCTATTCGTCTCTTTTGCAAAAATCTATGTGTTCATCTGAACACAGCAAAAGGGATAAATAATTCTTTTATATGAAAAATATTTAATTAAGTAACAGCAAATAATATAAATACATTTATGTAATAACTTTTAGATTTAATAAAGTAGATTCTGAAATAAATACGTTTAACGTTATAATTATTTTTCATTTCGAAAGAAATGAACGGTAATTATCGCACACGTTACACAACTTGTGTACAAAGAAAGTTAACTTAAGTAACTATATTTGTTAGACAAATACAAGGGACCATATGTTATTTATCATAAATATTAATATTCCAAAAGTCATTTTATTTTAACCTATTTTTATATTTTATTATTAGACAAAGTAAGATATGAAGATCATTTAAGAAATCGAGCACAATAATAAGATCATATATATAAGAATTGATTGATTATAAGAAAAGATTAAAAAATAAAATAGGTCTATATTATATATTTTTAAAAAATCTAGATTTATAAATTGTCTGTTGTAGTCCAGTAAATAAAAAAAATATATTCCCTTTCAATAAAATCTTTGAATATTTTCTATGACAATTTTGTCGAGACATTTGAGCTTCAATTGTTCAAACAATTTATGAGTAAAAATAGAAAGATATCTAATTATTGTTTATTTATTGAATAATTATTATCCATTACATAATTACTTATTATTAATTGAGATTTTTTAGGATATTCTATAGATATTTTCTTAAATTACTTCTTATTTTATTAAAGATATCTGTAATTAGTCTCATTTTATAGTATATTAAATTAATTTATTCTTATTTTATTTTAATTACTTCTATATTATTTTTAATAGAAAATAGTATAATTATATTAATATTATAATATTAATATTTAGAATAAATTTAATATTTAAAACTTTTAGACTTGATTAAAAAATATACTATTAAAAGTTACTATTAAAAGTAAAATATTTGCAATTTGCGTTGCATTTTCCAATGATAATTTCATAAAAGACATTTTTCTTGAAAGACATAATGTAATCGAGACATGATCACAATAATATTCATGCTTTTTTGCCTTTTGGCCTCTATGCTTTATTGTGACATAGAAGATTACAGAAGATTAATAATCTAAAAATTTCTAATCCATAAATTTCTTGTCTATGACATATTTGCTAATTCATCCAAGAAATATATAAATTAATTCAAATCCACACTAATAGTTTTTAGCATTATAATCATTTTTAGTTTTATTATTTTTATGTTATGACTCGATTCATCAATATTTAACTTCTCATGTTTACAATATTCATTAAAATATCATGATTCTCAAAATATTCACAGAAAAATTATGAATATTTTAGTGAACAATTGTGTAAAAAATTAACAGTATAATTTATTATAATTTAACAGACTTATATACAAATAATTTCAATTATAGACAACTATGTAATCTATTACAAATAACAAATATTTCATGGAATATTCTCTTTCTATAAATTCGTTTGCAAAATTGTAAATTTTCTCTCGTCTTCAAAACTGCAAAACAATATTATCATTTTTTAAAATACAAGTGATATAATTTGTCTCGAATAATACAATAATCTTTAATATAAGTCTTTAATATACGATTATATATAATTATACACAAATCGAGTTTACTAAATTATTATATTTTAATGGTTGCTACATATTTATATAGCAATCATTTAACGCACATTCCTATACAAATTATATATCATCAATTATATATTATACAAAAAACAAAATATTTTTAAAAGTCATAGCATAAAAATATCAGACATCCCTTATAAAATTTAAAATTAGATAATAGTTATAAATAAATTATAAAAAATTTTAAGACATGAAGTTTACTACCATTTGCATATATCCGATAATAAATTGCATGTTACAGCAAAACATATCATAATATTATACATGATATTTCAAAATGATATTTACCGATCGATGCCATGGTTACTTTACTTCAACACGTTATCCCTTCAGTTTTGTCTCATTACTTGATGTAGCAAGTACTCACAGTTTTGCGTTAAAAATTGTCAGGTGCAACTTAACAATAGATAATTCACATAACTTAACTATTTTTTGTTTCGATAATGTTTTGCTCATAATTCGAAAAACAAACCAAAGATAAAATGTGGAAAAGATGGCAGCTATTTCACGCCACAGACTT
>JANQDE010000040.1:2543-19014 GCA_037157785.1 Cephalotes varians | reverse complement strand
AATACATTTTCCGCGAAAGGTCTTTCTATAGATGCGACGCTTCTTACTGCGGTGAGTAATAGATCATTTGCCTTAAGAAAATATATGTTATTTATATATGTTATTCTCTTTCTTATATTTTTAGATGACTGGTAGCATTGTGACATATGTAGTAATCTTAGCACAATTTATGACCATGTCGCATTCTTGCGATGGAAACACTGCAAGCAATATTACTCAATTAATTTAATTAAGAAATAGAAAAGTAGGAATATTTATGATAAATATATTAAAAATATTTTTTTCTTTATTATTGTAACTAAAATATTACATAATGTTTGTTTAGGAGCGTGTGTGTGGGGTGGAGAGGAGAGGAGAGAAAGATAAAGAGAGATTGAAAATTTTCTATTACGTATGTTAACAATCAATTACAAATAAATATTTAACATCTTTTAAATGTATTGTACAAAACTACATAAAATTTTTACGAAGAAAATCTTTTTCTATTTATTAAATTTTATATAATCCTTCGAAGTAATCTTGCGTTAAAATTAACAAAATAATAATGCAAATGTCAATAAATTAGTACAGAATGATCTTTATTTTTAAATTGAAGTACTAGCGTAAGAATGTATGTAATTAAAATCTCAAATTTCGTCCAGGTGAAGTAATGACTAATAATGAAGTGACACACATAAACAAAAGTTTCTTTAAGTTTTTGTTTCAGTGACATCATGTCAGCAGCGATGTCAATGTGCAAATTCAGTGAGAGATCTTCAAAATATAAAATTATATTTCGACATTGCCAAAAAATGAATTACGCAATAATTCTAATTCATAGGCATTTTTTTATTGTATTAACCTCTTAGGCACGGTTGAATTTTGCGCGGGGCTGTTTCTCTGTACGGCAGAGTTCAACGCGAATTACGTGTAAATGATACTGCAATGTGTGACGGATAATGCTGTTTTTTACACGAGTACATTGGAATGAAGTGTTTGATTAAATTATAATTTTTCTTAAAGATATGATACACGCATTTTAACTTTAATAAATATAATTAACAATCGATGTGAATGCAAAAATCGTACAGAATCGTACAGAAAGATGACATCCGCGAAAGCCACTATAGTGATGCGTCGTACAGAAAGATGACATCCGCGAAAGCCACTATAGTGGCGCATAGTGCCTAAGAGGTTAATGCTGAATACTTGTTTTTTCTCACTGCTACTGTGAATAATCTCTGAAAATTATTTTTTAATCTTTTTCTTTAAACTTTATAATTACCAAAATATTGAGAAATCCTTCTTGTTTCTTGCTCAGAAAAAAAGATTAAAGTATAAAATAAAAAGAATCATATAATAAAAAATATACATTAAGAAATATATATTAAGAAATGTATAAGTGTATAAATGAATAAAAGTGTATTATACATTTATAAGTTGTAGCACAAAAATTAATATTGAAAAATGTATTCTCTTTTAATTTTGATCACAATTTTGTCAAAACGATCTTTAATAGTTCAAGTAATTTATAAATAAGGAAGAATATATGATATRATATCTAATTATAATTTACTCATTATTCATTAGTAAATAATTACTTATTAWTTATTAGTAAACAATTATTTATTATTTTTTATTATAAGTATCTGTAATTATTTCTATTTATAATATTTAAATTAATTTATTTTTATTTTATTTCAATTATTTTTATATTATTTTTAATAGAAAATCGTATAATTAAGTAGTAGTAAGTTATTAAAATTATAATATTAATATTTACAATAAATTTAATATTTAAAACTTTTAGAATTGACTAAAAAAATGTACCATTAAAGATATATTTGCAATTTGCATTGCAGTTTCCAATGATAATTTCATGAAAACCTTTTTTCTTAAAAGACGTAATGTGATCGGAACATGATCACAATAATAAAATTCAGGCTTTCTTGCCTTTTTGCTTCTATTCTTTATTGTGACATACAGAAGATTAATTATCTATAAATTTCTTGTCCATAAATTTCTTGTCCATGACATATTTGCTAATTCATCCAAGAAATATATAAATTAATTCAAATCCACATAATTGTAATCGTTTTTAGTTTTATAATCATTTTAGTTTTATTATTTTTATGTTATGACTTGATTCATCAATGTTTAACTTCTCATGTTTACAATATTCATTAAAATATCATGATTCTCAAAATATTCACAAAGAAATTATCAATATTTTAGTGTACAATTGTGTAAAAAATTAACAGTTTAATTTATTATAATTTAACAGACTTATATGCAAATAATTGCAATTATAGACAACTATGTAAACTACTACAAATAATATAATATTAATATTTAGAATAAATTTAATATTTAAAAATTTTAGAATTGACTAAAAAATGTACTATTAAACACATATTTGCAATTTGCGTTGCATTTTCCAATGATAATTTCATGAAAGACAATTTTCTTGAAAGACATAATGTGATCGAGACATGATTACAATAATAATATTCATGCTTTTTTGCCTTTTTGCCTCTATGCCTTATTGTGACATACAGAAGATTAATTATCTAAAAATTTCTAGTCCATAAATGTCTGTGACATATTTGCTAATTTATCCAAGAAATATATAAATTAATCCAAATCCACACTAATTGTAATCGTTTTTAGCAACATAATCTTTTTTAGTTTTATTATTTTTATGTTATGACTCGATTCATCAATACTTATCTTTTCATGTTTACAATATTCACTAAAATATAATGATTCTCAAAATATTCACAGAAAAATTATTAATATTTAACATACAGTTGTGTAAAAAATTAACAGCTTAATTTATTATAATTTAACAGACTTATATACAAATAATTTCAATTATAGACAATTATGTAAAATATTATAAATAATCCAAAAAATATTCTCTTTCTATCAATTTGTTTGAAAAATTCTAAATTTTCTCTAGTCTTCAAAACTGCAAAACAATATTATCATTTTTAAAAACACAAATGATACAATTTGTCTCGAATAATACAATAGTCTTTAATATAAGTCTTTAATATACAATTATATATATTTATACACAAATCGAGTTTATTAAATTATTATATTTTAATGGTTGCTATATGTTTATATAGCAACCATTTAACGCATATTCCTATACAAATATATCGTCAATTATATATTATATAAAAAACAAAATATTTCTTAAAGTTATAGCATAAAAATATCAGATACATCCCTTATAAAATTTAAAATTAGATAATAATTATAAATAAATTTAAAGAAATTTTTAAACATGAAGTTTGCTATCATTTGCACATATCCGATAATAAATTGCGTGTTACAGCAATACATATTATAATATTATACGTGATATTTCAAAATGATATTTATCGATCGAAGAGTGCCATGGTTACTTTACTTCAACACCTTATCCCTTCAGTTTTGTCTCGCTATTTGATGTAGCAAATACTCACAGTTTTACACAGTTAAAAATTGTCAGGTGCAACTTAACAATAGATAATTTACATGACTTAACTATTTTTTGTTTCGATAATGTTTTGCTCATAATTCGAAGAACAAACCAAGGATAAAATGTGGAAAAGATGGCAGCTATTCCACGCCACAGACTTTCAGTCTTTGATGTACCCCAGCTTCGTCTTTTGCCGCATTCTCGGAATTTTTCCGTACAAGATCAACGCTTCGATCTCCGAGACTTCTAAACAACGATACATTCTACCGACTCTTCTTATCTGCATCGTCTGCATTAGTGAAATCATAATATTCCACACAATTATCACTAAAACAACTAATTTTGAAAACTTAATCAGAACTCTTGAATTTATTTCTTTCTTTATATTCGGCGGATTCATAGCACTCACTACGTATGTCTTAAGCGGTCCGAGAATGCGCGTGCTACAGGCCCTGCTGAAAATATCTTCGAGACTACCTCCAGAATTATATCGGAAGCTCTCTAAATGGATCCATTTAAAGGATATTTTAGGTACCTTCTTCTTAATCATGCAAGGAAGCGTATATTATTACAGAGTACCCGAATATTTCGGTATCTCTATGTTAGCAATGTATGTCAACCTGCTGGTGTTTCAAATGGATATGCAATATATGAATTGCGTTTGTGTATTAAAGGCCTGTTTCAAGAGAATCAATGACTATCTGGTACACATGCAGAAAATTGTAGTAAACAGTGATTCATACGCCCCCAGATTGATCTGCCACACGCAGAAAAATCAATTCTTACTGATAGAACTCAAGATCTTGAAGAAGCAACATTTAATAATCAGCAACACAGTGCAAAAGATAAACATAGTCTTCAGTCTACATCTTCTTTCCACTATAATCTTGACTTTTACTGAAATCACTTTTGAATTGTATTTTCATCTAATAAACTGGCAAGAGGGTCCGTCTATCTCTTTGGATGACGAAATTCGTGACATATTCTTCCTACTATCTATGGGATATGATCTTTTAAAGTTAATATTGATAGTATGGGCTTGTGAAACCGGCAAGAATCAAGCATTTCATATCGGTACCACAATTCATGAAGTACTTAATCGTACCAGCGATGAACAAATCAAAGAAGAGGTAGAAAAAAATGTAATCTAAGTAATATATTTTTTCTTATAAAAATGTCCTATTCTAATGTAATTTTGTATATATTAAATCTTCTTAGTTTATATAATTTTAACAATTATATTTTCAATTTATTTCATTTATTTTACGATCTGTTGCAGTTGCACCTATTTTCTTTGCAAATATTACATTGCGAAAATACATTTTCCGCGAAAGGTCTTTCTATAGATGCGACCCTTCTTACTGCGGTGAGTAATAGATCATTTGGCTTAATAAAATATATATTATTTGTTCTCTTTTTTTATATTTTTAGATGACGAGTAGCATTATGACATATATATTAATCTTAACACAATTTATGATCATGTCGCATTCTTGCGATGGAAACACTGCAAGCAATATTACTCAAATAATTTAATTAAGAAATAGAAAGAATATTTATAATAAATATATAGAAATCTTTTTTTCTTTATTATTGTGACTAAAATATTAATGTTTGTTCAGTGTGTAAGGAGAAGAGGAGAGGAGAAAAAAAAAGAGTGATTGAAAATTTTCTATGACGTATGTTAATCAATTACAAATAAATGTTTAACATCTTTTAGATGTATTGTATAAAACTACATAAAATTTTTACGAAGAGAATCTTTTTTTATTTTTTAAATATTTTATATAATCCTTCGAAATAATCTTGCGTTAAAATTAAAAAAATTATTATACAAATATCAATAAATTAGTACAGCATGATCTTTATTTCTAAATTAAAGTTCTTGCGTAAGAATCTATGTAATTAATATCTCTAATTTCGTCCAAGGTGAAGTAATGACTAATAATGAAGTCACACACATAAACAAAAGATTCATTAAGTTTTTGTTTCAGTGACGTCATGTCAGCAGCAATATCAATGTGCAAATTCAGTAATAAAGATCTTCAAAATATAAAATTATATTTCGACACTGCCAAGAAATGAATTACGCAATAATTTTAATTCATAGGCATTTTTTCATTGTATTAATGCTGAATATTTGTTTCTTCTCATTGCTACTGAATAATCTCTGAAAATTACTTTTTATTCTTTTTCTTTAAACTTTATTATTACCAAAATATTGTGAAGTCCTTCTTGCTTCTTGCTCAGTAAAAAAAGATTAAAGAATAAAATAAGAAGAAATATATAATAAAAAATATGCATTAAGAAATATATATTAAGAAATGTATAAGTGTATAAATGTATAAATGTGTATTATACATTTATAAATCAAAAAATTAATTTTGAAAAATATATTCTCTTTTGATTATAAAACTTATGAATAATTTTAATCACAATTTTGTCAAAACAAATCAGTTTTTAATCGATTTAAAGTTCAAGTAATTTATAAGTAAGGAAGAATATATGATATGATATCTAATTACTTATAATTTACTTATTGTTCATTAGTAAATAATTACTTATTATTTATTAGTAAACAATTATTTATTATTTTATTTAAAATATCTGTAATTGTTCCTATTTATAATATTTAAATTAATTTATTCTTATTTTATTTTAATTACTTTTATATAAATTATTTTTAATAAAAATAATATAATTATATTAATATTTAAAGCACATTTAATATTTAAAACTTTTAGAAATAACTGAAATATATATTATTAGAGATATATTTGCAATTTTTCGTCATATTTATCAATGATAATTTTATGATACATAGTTAATGATTTCTGCATTGTATGTACATAATGTTGTTGCATTCTTATCATGTTATAGCAATGAAGCGTTATTACTTTCTGCCTTGCACTTTCAGGATAATAAATGCAGATCGACAAGCGCCACTGGTTACTTCTGTACTAACATACGATCTCTAAGTTGCTTTTTTAACTTTTTATGCAGTTTTAACTCGCCGAATGTTAAACAACAACTATCCATTTATTTGTTGTAAAAAAACAAACTTAATACTTAGTGAAAAAATTATACTCAAAAAGAAGCTTTTGTAATCCTTCTCACTTAATACCGAAGTGTTGATAATGTGATAAAGAATTTTTTAATGTTGTCTATAATTTAAATTGTTGCTCCATAATTGCTCTCTAAGGGCATTCCGCTAATGTTTAATTCATTATCGAAATATCAAGGCCGATATAAGAATAAAAAGAAATGGGAGAGATGGAGTATCTAATGTGGTGTAGTTGCCTATTGCTCCACTTGGACGCATGTCGCACTCGCTTCGCTCGTACGCCCGCGTTGCGCAACTAAATCCCACTCGTTACACAATGTACTATTAATTCTATATGTAATTATTTCGCGATTGCAGTTGCAATTGTTTTCCTTGCAAATATTGCATTGCAAAAATACATTTTCCGCAGAAGGTCTTACTGGACGCGAAGCTTCTTACTACAGTGAGTGCTATTTCTTTATTAATTATATATATATATATATATATATATGTATTATATACTTGTCACACTCAAGAGTATGTGCAATTATAATTGCAGATGGCGGGTAGCATCATATATTAATCCTGATACAATTCTTATACACGCAGAATTCTTTCGCGACCAAAAGATGGCGGTTAATATTACGTCTAATTAAAAAAGGATATATGGATAAGTAAAAAAAGATATGATTAAACATAATATTTAGTTTCTAGTTATTAAATTTTTCTTTTTGAAGAGATATTTTCTATTTAAAGACACACGACACATAAATGATTCTCTATATGTATATACAGATCATATTAGAGCTTTGTATCATATATATGACACGCATATTAAATTATATGAATTTTAAGTTAAACTTTTACATACATGCACACATACATTATTTTTTAACAAAACTAATATAATTATATATTTACGATACGTCAATTTTGTAATTAGAAAAAAATACTTGTAATTATAATATTTTATAAATTAGATTATTTATAGTTTATTAGAAATATTTTTAATTAACTTTACTTAATATGTTTACCTAACATGTTAATTAATTCATCTTTATTTTAATTTAACCATTTCACATTATCTTTCATTATATAAGTAACCTAATTATATTTAGTAAATGTATCTTTATCTAATACATATCTAATTTAAATTACTTATTGAAAGTATATTTGCAACTCATTTAGCAACGAAGTTTCATTTATCAACTGATAATTTGATTAAATTTTCATTGAGAGACATATTGTCTTTGACACATTATCATAATGAGCAAGTTCATACTTTCCGCTACTTTATTTCTTTTTATTGTCTCTAAAAGTATAGAAGATCAGACGTTTTTAATTAATTTCGTCTATAGGGACGTACATATATACCAGTTAATTTTTTACATTCAAAAAAAATTTTCAATTATTTTTCTAATCTAGATAATTAGTCAGATTAATTCTAATCGAAATAATAGCGTTTCTGCATAATAACTCAATTTATTAGCATTATTTTTATATACTGTTTTTATTGCAATATTAAAAATGCTTTTAAAAATGTACTCAGTAGAATTTAAAAACATTTTAATGTTAATTTATGTACAAATAATATTTATGTAAAAATAAAATAATTTAATTTATAAATTTTTATATTATAATTTTCAATCATTATTATAAATTATGATCAGAAAGTACGTACAAATATACTTTTCGATCAAATATATATAAATATTTTTACATAAAAAATTACAATAATAAATATTAAAAATCAAGATTATTACATTTCGACATTGTTATTTCATCAACTGATAGATACTCTAAAAAAAATATCAACAATATGATAAAAACGTAAAATATTTTAATTTTATTAAATCGAATACTTTTTATTTTATGTAATCAATACTGCAAATTATTCCCAGTTTCGATGTGCTGACTAATGATCTGTATATTACTTTATTACTTTACATGTTCTTATATTCTGTGATAACAAATAATCTAAAGATGTCACTATTACTTTGCAGATAACAAATGGTCTCTTTGTCATGTTTTGCTACTCGACTCAGTAATTATTTTAAATTTAATTCGCCAGGAACATAAACAGACTATGACCAGTGCATATTGATTTATACATTTGTGATGAAAAGTTCAAAATTGAAAACATTTAGAAAAGAAGCTTCTACATCATAAGGCTTGTATTAAAGTGCATCAATGATGATGAAATACTTAAAAATTTAAATTTAAATAGTAATCCACTATTAATATATTAAAGAGGGATTGTCGTTCTCTCATGTCTTTTTCACAATTCGTTAATTGTATTTAATTTTTCGCAGAAATTTCAAAGTCAAGTCAAGAATCAAAAAAAGGAAAAAATAGTGATTATTCCTATGAATTTTCAATTTTTGATGTATCCCAACTTCATTTTAAACAAAATTTTCGGAATATTTCCGTAGAATTAAGGTTTTGTCTTCTGAGCTATTATATTTTATTATTATTTTGTGCACGATTTGTGTTTATGAGCTTACAATGTTATATAAACTCAATCTCTCCGGAAAAATCAAGATTAATTCAAGATTATTTCGTTTAATTTCATTCTTACATATGAAATGCTCGTAACGGTCATCTCATATATCTTGAACGGTCCACGAATGTATTTGCTTCAGACTATATTAAATATCTCTTCGAAACTATTCCAGCAATCATATAAAAACCTGTAAAATAATGTCAAAATTATCCACACTGAGGACATTTTCGGTTTTTTTCTTTCTATTTTAGGATTAAAGTATATCACAAATTCTGAGATGATTTTCGGTGTTTCACTTGAAGTGTATATGTATATATGTATATATAAAGTTTAATTATATATATCTATTTACAATGGATATATATATATATATATTTACATTTGTTGACATTTCAAATGGGTATGCTGTACATAAATTGCGTTTGTGTCTTAAAAGCCTGTTTCAAAGATATCAACGATAATCTGGAAAATCTGCGAAAGCTCGTGATGAATAATATCCCCAGATGGATCTCTCAAGCAGAGATATCCATTCTTGCTGATGAAACTCAAAGCTCTGAAGAAACAGCATCTGATGATTAGCGACGCAATGCAGACGCTGAACGTAATCTTCAATCTGCATCTTCTCGCTACCATAGTCTTATGCTTCAAGCAGATCATATTTTACGTATTTCCAATAGTACAAGGCGGAATATTTTTCAATTTAGATACGATTTATAATACGTATATCATGTCATTCTTAATACTACTTTATAAGAATAAGATTGATAATGTGGGCTTGGGATCAAACGAGAATTGGTGCTACTATTCACGATGTGCTTAACAGCACCGACAATGTGCAAATTAGAGATGAGATTAATAAAGAAAAATGTAATTTAACTTGAAAAATTTTTTACAAATAAGTTGCGATATATTTTTATATATTATATCTAATCAATTTATATTTATCATTTTTGAATTTATTATTTATTGATTTGTTATTTGTTATTGCAGTTAAATCTGTTTTCCTTGAAAAAACTGCATTGCGAAAATACATTTTCCTCAAAAGAGATCCCTTAAATATTTAAACTTAACATTATTAAATATAACATTAATAAATATTTTATAGAAGTGATATAAAAGTGTCTTAGTTTAAAAGAACAGCGTGATTTTTAAAAGTTCTCAAAACTACTATAATCCCTATAGAATCTAAGTAATTGACTTTTCATTTTTACACAATTCATAATCTTAATGTATGGAATAATGATTCTCGTATGTCAACAATTACTTTGTCAATTTATATGCGCATGCGGTTCAGGAAGAATAGACGTTGATCGAAAGCATTCACTTTGTGGCTAACAAATGATTTCTGAGTCGTGTTTCTTTACTCGATGCAGCAACTACGTTTTGCAATGTTGTAAGCTTAATTCGCTAGATGATTTGACTACGCATAGTGCATATCAATTTACGTACTTGTGGTGAAGAAAGACGAAATTAAAGACAACATAAAAAACATTTTTACAATAACGCTCGTAATAATGTTAAATTGCATTAATAATGACAAGGTGATTAATAATCTTTAAGTATTAGTCTAGTATTGAAAATAAATAAAATTATTGTTTTTAATAAAAAAAATTCTATTGATGTCATGTTTAATCGCAGAAATTCCAACGACGAATCAAAAGACGAAAACAATGGCTATTCCACGCCACAGACTTCCAATCGTTGATGTATATCAATTTCATTTTCTGCAAGATTCTCGGAATATTTCCATACAAGATGAAGATTTCGACTTTTGAGTCTTCCAAACCACGATACATTCTGTGGACTATCATTACCTGTGCCATCTGTGTTTATGAGCTGATGATGTTCTATGAACTTAATTTTTCTGGAAGAGTCAGGCTTGAAGTACCCGCGAGTATTACGTATAATGTTCATTTTATGCTTGGAACATTCATAGCAATTGTCTGGTACGTTTTGAGCGGTCCGCGAATGCGATTGCTGCAGAATATACAAGAAATTTCTTCAAGACTGTCTCCGAAGTCGTATCAGAAGCTCTCCAAGCTAATTCATGCTAAAGATATCTTCGGTTTTCTCTTTCTATTGTGGTTTTTATTGTTATTTTTAAATAACAATGAGATGGCTGTCAGTACCACATTCGAGCCATTAAGATTATATATCGCCATGATAGTGTTTCAGATGGATATGCTATATATGAATTGCGTTTGTGTCTTAAAAACCTGTTTTAAAGAAATCAATAACACTCTGAACAATTGTCAGAAGTTCATGATAATATCTTTAGACGATATCTCTAGACGGATCTATCGTGAGCAAAGAAATCCATTCATTTTGATGAAACTCAAAACTCTGAAGAAACAACATCTGATGGTCAGCGACACAGTACAAATGTTGAATATAACTTTCAGCCCGCAGATTCTCGTTACCACAATAGTAGTCTTCAAGCAGATCACCTTCTTCTTATATTTCCATATAGTGCAGTGGCAAAATGGGATATCCATTAGTTTAGATAAACAGATTCATAAAGAATATTTTCTATCACATATAATATATTATCTTATAAGAATAACGTTGATAGTGTGGGCCTGTGAAACCGGCAAGAATCAAGCAACAGAAATCAGCACTACCGTTCACGATGTACTTAATACCATCAGTGATCAGCAAATAAAATATGAGGTAATAAAGAAAATACCTGTAAATTAAAACAAAATTTAATACGTTATGCAATTTTTATATTAAGCGAATTTATAAATAAGTTTTTTAATTTTAGCTATTTTTTTCATGTGTTGTTGCAGTTGCAGCTGTTTTCCTTACAAATATTGCATTGCAATAATACTTTTACTGCGAAAGGTTTTACTGTGGACGCGACACTTCTCAGTACAGTAAATAAATAATTATTTTTTGCTTATAATTCGCTTTATAGTTAAGTATATTGTTTAATTTGTATTGAATTTGCAATTTTAATTTTAGATGGCGAATAGTATCACTACGTACCTTTTAATCTTGATACAATTCTTGGATATCTCGCATTGCGATGGAAAGACTGCGATCAATGTTACAGAACTAATTTGATAAAAAAAAAGTGTATACAAAGAAATGCATTAGTGAATATTGAAAACTGTTTCAATACTGCTAATTTACATTGTTGACATCACTGTCTTTTGTTTTACGTGGCTCATATAACTTGTTATGTATGATGAATACTATATATGCTGGATAATGTGTCATATGTCATAACAGTTAACACTTTATTATTTTATTGTTACATTCCAAGATAATAAGTGCTGATCGAAGAATGCCACTTTGCTAATCAAGAAAAAAATTTTCTGAACTCTGTCTTATTATTCTACGTAGCAATTATTATATTTGCAGTTTTAAACTCGTCAGGTGTAAACTGATAACGAGAAATAAGTGTTATGTATTCGTCGTAAAAAAAAACACTCTTGAAGATTACATTTAGAAAAGAAGCATTCGCAAACATTTTATTAATGTCAAAACGTGTCGATAACATAATAAACAATTAGGTTGTTATTTGACTGTCTAAATTTAAATTGTAGTTCGTACGTGACATTCCGCCGAACATGTTCAATCCGTCATCGAAATTCCAAAGACGAGTCAAGAGCAAAATATGGAAAAGATGGCAACTGTTCCACGCTACAGACTTTCAATCGTTGATGTATATCAATTTCATTTTCTGCAAGATTCTCGGAATATTTCCGTACAAGATGAAGATTTCGACTTTTGAGTCTTCCAAACCACGATACATTCTGTGGATTATCATTACCTGTGCCATCTGCGTTTATGAGCTGATGATGTTCTATGAACTTAATTTTTCTGGAAGAGTTAGGCTTGAAGTACCCGCGAGTATTACGTATAATGTTCATTTTATGCTTGGAACATTCATAGCAATTATCTGGTACGTTTTGAGCGGTCCGCGAATGCGATTGCTGCAGAATATACAAGAAATTTCTTCAAGACTGTCTCCGAAGTCGTATCAGAAGCTCTCCAAGCTAATTCATGCTAAAGATATTTTCGGTTTTCTCTTTTTGTTGTGGCATCTATCGATGTTATTTTTAAATTCTTCTGAGATGGCTATTAGTACTACGTTTGAGCCATTAAGACTATATATCGCTATGATAGTGTTTCAGATGGATATGCTATATATGAATTGCGTTTGTGTCTTAAAGGCCTGTTTTAAAGAAATCAATAACATTCTGAACAATTGTCAGAAGTTCATGATAATATCTTTAGACGATACCTCTAGACGGATCTATCGTGAGCAAAGAAATCCATTCATTTTGATGAAACTCAAAACTCTGAAGAAACAACATCTGATGGTCAGCGACACAGTACAAATGCTGAATATAACTTTCAGTCTGCAGGTTCTCGTTACCACAATAATAGTCTTCAAGCAGATCACTTTCTTCTTATATTTCCATGTAGTGCAGTGGCAAGATGGGATATCCATTAGTTTAGATAAACAGATTCATAAAGAATATTTTCTATCACATATAATATATTATCTTATAAGAATAACGTTGATAGTGTGGGCCTGTGAAACCGGCAAGAATCAAGCAATAGAAATCGGCACCACCGTTCACGATGTACTTAATACCACCAATGATCAACAAATAAAATATGAGGTAATAAAGAAAATACCTGTAAATTAAAAAAAAATTTAATACGTTATGCAATTTTTATATTAAACGAATTTATAAATAAGTTTTTTAATTTTTGCTATTTTTTTCATGTGTTATTGCAGTTGCAGCTGTTTTCCTTGCAAATATTGCATTGCAATAATACTTTTACTGCGAAAGGTTTTACTGTGGACGCGACACTTCTCAGTAAGGTAAATAAATAATTATTTTTTGCTTATAATTCGCTTTGTAGTTAAGTATATTGTTTAATTTGTATTTATTTGTAATTTTAATTTTAGATGGCGAATAGTATCACTACGTACCTTTTAATCTTGATACAATTCTTAGATATCTCGCATTGCGATGAAAAGACTGCGATCAATGTTACAGAACCAATTTGATTACAAAAAAGTATATACAAAGAAATGTGTTAGTAAATATTGAAAACTCTTGGTTTCAAAATCAATCTAAAGAATACTAGATATACTATTACTATTACTACTACTACTAGAATCTATTATTATATAAGATAAGTTTTACTGACAACAAACATTACATATAGATCTTTAAAATTATGGCATGAAAATAGTGTATAACTTTGCAAGTAAACAATTATTATTAATAATGTTTTGAATACTGCTAATTCACATCATTGACATTTTTTGTTTTATACGTGGTTCATATAATTTGCTTTGTATGACGAATACTATATATGCTGAATAATGTGTATATATACATATGTCATAACAGTTAACACTTCATTACTTTATAGCTACATTCCAAGATAATAAGTGCTGATCGAAGAATGCCATTTTTGCTAATAAAGAAAAAAAATTTCTGAACTCTTATTGTTCCACGTAGCAATTATTATACTTGCAGTTTTAAACTCAAACTCGTCAGGTGTAGACCGATAACAAGAAATAAGTGTTAGTTTATATATTCGTCGTAAAAAAAAGTCTTGAAGATTACATTTAGAAAAGAAGCATTCGCAATCATTTTATTAATGTCAAAGTGTATCGATAATAAACAATTTTTAGATTATTATTTGGCGGTATAATTTAAATTGTAGTTCGCACGTGACATTCCGTCGATTATGATCAATCCATCATCAAAATTTCAAAGACGAGTCAATAGCAAAATACGGAAAAGATGGCAATTGTTTCACGCTACGGATTTTCAATCTTTGATGTATCCCTGCTTCGCCATCTCTCGCATTCTCGGGATATTTCCGTACAAGATCAACGCTTCGATCTTCGAGGCATCAAAATTGTATTACATTCTATTAATTGTTATTATCTGCGTCACCTGCTTTTACGAACTGGCAAAGATTTATGAAATCAACATATTAAAGATAAGGAATAGCGTAGCCGAAAAAATTCAGGACAACTGTTACAATGCACTCGAAAGTTTCATAGTAATCGTCTCGTTAATTTTGAGTGGTCCACGAATGCGCTTATTACAAACCGTATTAGAAGTCTCTTCGAAATTGCCTCCGAAATCATATGAAAAATTATCTAAGTTGATACATGTCAAAGACATTTTCGGTTTTCTTTTTATAATGGGACAATCATTGTCATTTCTGTATTTCTATGAAACATATAACGGTTTTCTTGCAACGGCAATAATAGAACGTTACATAGGTTTCCAAATATTTCAAATGAATATGCTGTATGTGAATTGTGTTTGTATATTAAAGGCTTGTTTCAAAAGAATCGATGACAATCTGATAAATTTACGAGAGCTTATGATAAATGATAAATCGCAAGTTCCTAGATTGATTTATTACCAGCAAAGAAACCCAATTTTGCTGGAAGAACTTAAGATTTTGGAAAAGGAGTATTTGAAGATTAGCGACACAGTGCAGATGCTAAATATAATTTTCAGTCCGCAGCTCCTCGCAATTATTGCTATAGCCTTCATAGAAATTACTTTTGAATTATACTTGAATATGGTGCAGTGGCAAAATGGGCTATCTATCAATCTGGCTAAGCAAATTCATAATACATTCTTAATGTCCTACATGATGTATCACGTTATAAACATAATATTAATAGTATGGGCATGTGAGACCGGCAAAAATCAAGCCATAAAGATTAACACTACTATTCACGATGTGCTTAATAGCATCAATGATGAGCAAATCAAACATGAGGTATTAAAAAATTTAATTTTTATTTATTTTTTAATATTTTATATGCTAATACATTTTATTATATGTAAAATATACACATAATTTATAACTTTTTTCTCAAATTTATTTAAAAAATGTCTTTTGATTATTGCAGTTGCAGCTGTTTTCTTTGCAAATAATGCATTGTGATAATACATTCTCCGCGAAAGGTCTCACTTTGGATGCAACACTTCTCGCAGCGGTGAGCAATCATTTGTCACAATTGTTTGAATATTTTTAAATTAAATTTTAATATTTATTTTATAATTTTGTTTTTAGATGATGGGTACTATTACTACATATTTTTTAATTTTAGTACAATTCTTGATCACATCGCATTCTTGTGACGAAAAGATTGCATTCGATGTCACATATGCAATTTAAAATCCCAACAAAAAATCTCATAAGAAATACATAATCGATAAAAAAATTCATTTTTAAATATTGTAGATATCGTCTGTTTTATAATTGTGACTGTAATCGGTAATGTAATTGGTCAATAATTGTACAAATATATTCAAACATAATAATATACAATAGTTATTTAATTTAAAATCTGATTTTTAATTTTCAATAATTTTTATCACTAAAAGTTAAATAATTATATCTGTAGTAAGTTTAAAGATAAATTAATCTTAGAAAATAAATTCAGACGACAATAATATTTCTAAAA
>JANQDE010000390.1:67067-77917 GCA_037157785.1 Cephalotes varians | reverse complement strand
TAGGACCTACTTTCGTGAAAAAGGTAGTAATATTATTAACTTACAGTAGAACTGAAAACAATTTCGGAACGAGAAAACAGTATTGTCAATACTGCTAGCACATTTCGGAACGCACCCAAAATCGAGTCTGTGCAGTAGAACGATGAGCTAATTGGCTCTCCCGCATCGACGCGAGCACGAACAACGGTGGAGAGAGAGAGAGAGAGAAAAGTAAAAAGCATGCACAATTCGTAAAACTCTTTCTCAGTCGATTATCGGGCTTGGAGTTAGATTAATTGAGTTGGTCCTTATTATCATTTTTATCATCATTTCATATCGATAATCGACTCAGAAAGGATTTTATGGATTTTCTCATGCTTTTTATTTCTCTCTTTTTCTCCATCGCTGTTCGTACTCGCGGGAGAGCCATTTAATGCATCGCTCTATTGCGCAGACTCAATTTTGCAGCACGATCTAAAAACATTTACTACGTTTACACGACTCTCTTAAGCAGCGTCTACAATATGCGGAGTAAGGTTGGTTTAAGAAGTAAGAGTGAGAAATTGACCAATCAGTCAACTATTCTTCTTACATTTGACTGTGATTGATTAATTTCTTACTCTTACTTCTTAAATCAATCTTACTCCGCATATTGTAGACGTTGCTTTAATCAGGTTTAATAATGTCCGTAGTTATAAAACTGGCCAATCACGGCTATTCTTCTGAAGAATGGAGTAATTATTGGTCAGCCGTAAAACTACGGATGTTATTAAACCTGATTAAGGGTGCCATGTAAACATAGTCACTGATCACTACATTCAGTCGATACGCATTTCCTTGGTAATCATAAAATAACTTTCATCATAACTTTAACGATAAATATCTCGGTTCGCGAGGCAGAGCGACGCTGTTTATTGCCAGATTCTTTCGTTTCGTGCAAAAACACATCGAATAAGCCTAATTTTTATATTGATTTTGTAGGTGAATATTCTCAACTAAAGAAACTGAGAAAAATGAGTGTTACTGATGATGATATGTAAGTAACGTTCAATTTTTACATTGTTTATTAGATACATGATTATTGTGTGTGCTGCATTTCAATATTCACTGCCAGTACAGAAAACTGTAGTACACGTAACGTGCATTGTAGATTTTCAGTATTAGTAATGAATATCAGAATGCAGCCTATATTACTTCATTTTAGTCAGGAATGAGCGACGAAGTAGCGAAGTAGTGAATAGTCGCAGCTCGGCAACTTTATTGGATGTTGCATTATCCCGTAATTTTTGAAAGAAACCGATTCTTGTACATTGTTCATACGGATTTTTGTAGAAGAAGAAAAAAGATTATTTCATTTTCTGATTAATGTTTAAACTATTTTTCAGAAAGATGCAAATTGTAGAAAAAGAAGAAGAGAAAGAAAGAGAGAAAGAAAAAGAAAAAGACAAAGAGATTAAAAATTTAAAAACAATCATTGCAAGCTTAGAAAAAGAGATTACTACAACAAAAGAATCTCAAATGCCTGCAACCTCATCTATAGCACAGCCACCCATATCTTCAAAGCCGCAAAAACGTGAGTAGTTTTAAATTTTACTTTGCGTTTTCAAATCATAATCAATTTTTAAATTTATTACAGTCAGGCGATGGCAAAAAAGTCGCCATAATATTGGACATGGCGCTAGCGAATGCGGCGGCAGACGTGGCGACGGACGCGGCGGCGGATGTAATCATAAGAATAATAACTATTATATACATTTTTCGTAACGTAAGTTTTAAATTTTGTTTAAAACTTTTTTCTATATTTTCAATATTTTTTTATTAATTCATTTTTATTAATTTATTATATTATATGTTACAGATAAAAAGTAACAGACAAATCTTTTCCATCTTAAATTAACGCTAAGAAACTCAAACTTATTTTAAGTCTTTTTAAGTCTGTTTAAGTCTGGTTAAGTTTTGATGATTCTATTTTTTTGTTTCATACTTTTTATAATTGTAGTTTTTCTTTATGCACGAACAAAGTGCATCTCTTGCGCGATCTACTTTAAGCATACCTGAATCAAAAAACAAAATTTAACATTTTTCTACACAAATTATTAGCATTGACGTTCATCAAAGTGCTAATATTGTTTTGTTTTGTATATTTTCAATTATGTTTATTTTGTTAAGTTGTGACTTAAAGAAGAAGGATTTTGTTGTTTAGTGCAATGTGTTAATTTTAATTTACTTTGTTTTTTTGATAATAACATATCATGATTATATTATAATATGCGCTTACACTATCTCCTTCTAACAATATTGTAACTAAGTTAACTTACATTGCAAATGCTTACATAATTCATTTATATAATATATTTTCAAATGTCTATCTCAATAGCCTCTAAGCGTTTGATGATATAAAAGTATGCATAATGCTTATCATTTTCTGTATCTTTATTATGTACTAATCCTCAATTTCCGTTATCTTTTCGATGGTACACATCCTGCAAGTTGCAAATGATTGATACTAGAACGTGTTTGCTTGGAAATGATTGATTTTATATAACAAATCCACGAGTACATTTTGATGAATACCAGTATCGTTTTTCAAATGGTAAGATAAGGGCTGTTAAGGGCTTTAATTATATCGTCAGATTCTCCAAAGACGAATGATCCAATTCTCCTCACGATTTTATTCATTCTTAAAAAAAATCTTTTTTTTCTTGTTCGGAGGATGATTGTCTCTTTTTTTCTGCATATATCGTACAGTGTGATATTCCGAACTAAAGTATTTCTACGTAAAATCGAAAATTTAAATAACAGTTGCGACGACGGGGTTAGCTCCGGGATCGCCGAATCCCGTGAGAGGCCGTCCACAATTATAAACTGTACACTAGGGCGATACACAACGATCTAAGGAGCGAATTACGCGAAACCACGATCCAAAAGGTACGCGAAACGACGACTGGACGATACGCGAAACTAAGACCAAATAAGATGCGAAACGATGACTGGACGATACACGAAGCTAAAATCAAATAATATACGAAGCGACGACTGGACGGTACGCGGTACTCTAAGAAATCTAACAAAACGAGGTCATACGCGAAAGCAACAACGGAACGATATGCGACAAGGAAAACCTCAATAACACGCGATGAAACGGGCAAGGTGATACACGACAGAAAGAAATATACCATACCCGAGACGAACGAGACGATACGCGACAAGAGAATAATTCAATACGCGACAAACTTACGAAGATGGGCGCCAGGCGCGACTAACCGCGCCGCTCTAATATTCCTCACCAATCTCTTAATTAATCCGGCCGCTCCTTGCTCAGTGTGTGGCAGAGGGGCGTGATTCTTGTAATTTCGATGGCAAGGTTCGAGGGAGAGAAGGCACAGGCAATGACCAAAGCAGAATAACTAAAGTAACAATTAGTAAAGTATATTTAACAACAAAAAAAAAGAAAAGAAAGAAACAAATAAGAAATGAAACAGTGAAACGTGATACAGAATAGAACATATGAGTAGTAAATGGGGAAGAGTTACCTTCCCAGAGAGTCGGACGCACGACTCCGCGCGGACGCTCTTAAATCCCACGGTCCACTATTATTCCTCCGAAAAGTCGTACGCGACTTCGATACCCCGCAAACGCTACACAATTTCACGAAACGCTACATATCCTCACAAAACGATTCCACGCCATACGCAATTCGCCGCCAATTCGCGACGCACTCAGCTTTCAAACATTATCCGCACGCTCAGCCGCAAGGTCAAAAGGGGCACGACTAGAGATGTCGCCAAGGGACGGTTATTCGCGGGCCGCGCATTCGCACCGCATGATACGGTAAGCGACGCGGCCCACAAATAAAACGCGTAGCCCCAAATCGACGTGGCTGCTCCAAAATACGTACCAAACGTTAACAAACCCTACGCTATACGCTATCCCGACGAGATTTCGCGGAGGTTGCGACCCTCGCAGAGACGCGGCCCACCCGGCCCCAGCAGTCTCGCGGAGGGCGATACCGCGCAAATCCGCCGTTAGAATCAACTACTCCGAAACTCCATTTACTCCATTTACGCCAGAAAACGATACTCTAACGCGAGGCGTCCCTCGACGTGTTARCTCGCGGGCCATCCGCTCGACGCAAGACGATACGGTACACGCGAACGGTGGAACCCGCGGCCCAAGCGATACACGACAATTCATAATCACACGACAACGACGCGACGACACACAGAGCGACTGTCGGCCCATTCCTGAGAGAGTTCTTATTTTCCCCCGATACCCGGGGCAGGCCAGCCTCACCATGACTCGAAACACGCTCTATCACTAATAACCATTACGACATCTCTATAGGCGACAAAAGGTGATGGTCTGGCCCTTCCTGGGGCTTACCGATAAGGTGGTCGGAGCGATGGCTTACAATTTCTGGTCGGCTGCGGGATCGCCAGGTCCTCTCGGATGGGTCCTCTCCGCACGCTGGTTGGCCGAACAATGGCCGCCGTCGGCGCTCTCTTTGGCTCCCCGAGTTCTGCGCCGATTTTTGGCGCATCCCCTCAAAAATTGGTGTGAGGCGCCCTCAATCGGTTTTCCCTCGATCCTCAGATCCATTGGCGGAGACTCATCCGCTGTCCCTCAATATTTCTGGGACTATATTTCGTGCAGGGCAGTATCCGCCCGGCTGGCCAGGCCGAAGCGGACACCCTCCCCGAGGTCTTTGATTCACTTTAAGACCCTCCTTCCGTCCTTTAAGATCCTCCTTGGCCGCACGGCGAGGTCCTTGCTCTTTCCTTTTTACTCCTTGGACCTATACGGATCGCCTTTGAGTGTCCAATTTGGGGCCTTCCTTCTGTGACGGGGATAACTTGACTCGGAGGCCGTAGCGGCACTTCCTCAGGCACGCCACGTTCGCCACTCCACGCTGCTCCTCTCCAACGATGTTGCGGCAAATCCCTTGTAATACACAAATCACGCTGCCATCCGCTCCGCCACTCCGCCACGTTCCTGTGGGCTTATTAATATGCGGCAGAGTAAAAACAAAAAAAAAATTATAATTAAATCAAATAATAGGGGGTGAACTCGCTAACTAGGAAACGAGGACCCCTCCGAGATGCCCTCCTCGGTCGGGTCATTGCCCTTGTGACAGTGACGCCAAAGGCGTCACGTCACACAGTCTATGCAAAGTTAAATATAATTAAGAGATGTTAGGAGAAAAAAGAAAAAGAGGAGGCGAGCTATTTTTTAAAAAATAAGGAGCTCTATTTAGCCTACACGTAATATATGCTAGTACCTCTGTGTTACTATAAGAGAAGAAGAAAAAAAGATCCACAATATTGTGGATTGCATTGGGTAATGATGATAATCACGCATAGTAATTTCTTTTCCATATAATGCAAAATAAAATTCTTTTCATAATAATAATTTGTTACCCTGCATACCTCCTCTGCGTACTTCTAAAACGATTCGATTTCTTTCCCTCCACCCTTGAAGAAATAAAGAACAAACGCCTCATAAGTCTATCTCGCAGCTGTACCTTTCAATAATATATTTTTAAGTGCGTGCGTGCGTGCGCGCGCGCGCGCGTGCGGGCGGGCGGGCGGGCGTCCGTCCGTCCGTCCGCCCGCCCGCCCGTCCGTCCGTCCGTCCGTTATATATACATATATATCTCCACGTAACATCGTTTCTGAGAATATAATCCCAGTCGCTTGCGTTTACATACAGATTCACGATCAACGAATCAAAAATTATAAAATTATATTTAACGACGATAGATGTAACTTGTATCAGGATCTGCAATGCAAATTGTCTTTTAATTATATCGTTTGAAAGAATAAATATTTGAAAAAGGTCTTAAAAACAAAACGAATGATCAATGATTCCATTATTCCGAAAGTTCTATAAATAAATCCTAATATTATTTGTTATTATAATACTCAGCTAAAATAATATGTAGGTCATTTGTATAAAAGATTTGAATTAATAAATGGCGCTAAGTTTCATATAACCATTCCAAAATCTTTTGAAAAACGATGTTGGTATTCATCAGAGTGTATTCGTGGATTTGTTATATAAAATCATTTCCAAGCAAACACGTTCTAGCATCAATTATTTGCAACTTGCAGGATGCATGTGTACTATCGAAAGGATAACGGAAGGTGAGGATTAGTATTGAATAGAGATATAGAAAATGATAAGCATTATGCAAACGTTTATATCATCAAACGCTTAGAAGCTAGTGAGACATTTGAAAATATATTATATAAATGAATTATGTAAGCATTTGCAATGTAAGTTAATTTAGTTACAATATTGTTAGAAGGAGATAGTGTAAGCGCATATTATAATGTAATCATGATATGTTATTATCACATATCGAAAAAACAACGTAAATTAACACATTGCATTAAGTAACAAAATCCTTCTTCTTTAAGTCACAACTTAACAAAGTAAACAAAATGGAAAATATACAAAATAAAACGATATTAGCACTTTCATGAACGTCAATACTAATAATTTGTGTAGAAAAGTGTTAAATTTTTTTTTCTATTCAGGTATGCTTAAAGTAGATCGCGCAAGAGATGCACTTTGTTTATGCATAAAGAAAAGGTACAATTGTAAAAAGTATGAGAAAAAATAGAATCATGAAAACTTAACAGACTTAAAATAATTTTCCTTACCGTTGACCTATTCGCGCGTACTTATACAAGTAAGTTTATCATAGTTTAAGATGCATGGAAAAGATTTATCTGTAACATATAATATAATAAATTAATGAAAATGAATTAATAAAAAAAATATTGAAAATATAGAAAAAAGTTTTAAACAAAATTTAAAACTTACATTATGAAAAATGTATATAATAAATATTGTTTCTATGATAGCGTCCGCCACCGCGTCCGCTACCGCGTTTGCCAGCCCATCTGCTACCGCATCTAAGATTATGGCGACTTTTTTGCCATCGCCTGGCTGTAATAAATTTAAAAATTAATTATGATTTGATAACGCAAAGTAAAATTTAAAACTACTCACGTTTTTGCGGCTCTGTAGATGTGAATATCTGCGCTATCCTAGCTAGTAATGACTTTGCAGGCATTTGAAACTCTTTTATAGTAGTAAGCTCTTTTTGTAAACTTTCAATAATTGTTTTTAAATTTTCAATTTCCTTGTCTTTTTCTTTTTCTTTCTCTCTCTCTCTCTTTCTCTTCTTTTTCAGCAATTTGTATATAGGGCCAATAGTTCAGATTAATTCAATTAAATGTCCTTGAAGTAAAAATCGATTAGTAACTTTATTTTTAATTATTCTTATTATAATAAAAAAATAAGTAGAATAATGGAAAGTAAAATAATTATAGTAAAATAGTAAAATGGAAAAAAATTATTATATCATAGGTAGGAGAATTTGAATTTTAAAGGGACATTATTCATGTATTAATTTTTAGTAAAAGATTAAATCTTTATAAATGGAGTTAAATAAAAATTGCACTCATCCGCCATATTAAATTATTATGAGTTGAAAATTGTAATTCGAAAAGTATTAGTCATTAATATAAATAGATTTTTAAATTGATGGAATTTCATTATAACTGTGATTTAGAGGAGGGTAGTAATTTTGTTATTCTAAGGATGAACTTAGAAAGAAAAAATTAATAATTTTTCGTTTTGATCTTAAACTTTCTCACACAATAAATATAAGAATTGTTAGTCTTAGTATAGAAATTAGAGAACCTATTGAAGAAATAATATTTCAAAATAGAAAGGTATCAGGGTAGTCAGAATAACGTCGTAATATTTCTCTTAAGCCTAAAAAATGTTGGAGGTTATATTTACATCAATAAATATTGTTAAAAATTGAATATTAAGGTAGAAATTATTTAATGTAAGGCCAGAAATTAATGGAAATCAATGAATAAAACTAGCAATAATGGCAAATACTGCTCCTATAGATAGAACATAGTGAAAATGAGCAACTACATAATATCATGTAAAACGATATCAATAGATGAGTTTGATAATATGATTTCAATTAAACTACTTCTATAGTAAATAAGAAAAACTTCTAGTAAATAAAAAAATAAATCCTATAGATCATCATTAGGTAGGACTATAATTATATTTTATTCCATGCAGAGTTGAAATTCATGTAAAAATTTTAATTCCAGTTGGGATTGCAATAATTATTGTGGCGGAAATGTAAGCTCGTGTATCAACATCTAATCCGATAGTAAATATATGGTGTGCTCATACAATGAATCCTAAAAATCCAATAGTTCGTATTGTGTAAATTATTCCTAAAGATCCAAAAGTTTCTTTTTTTCCTCTTTCATTTATAATAATATAATAAAGTAGTAAAAGTTATTTATACCAAATAAGAAAAGCAATGAGAAGAATTTAAAGAAGTATGCGGATGTGAACATAATAATAATAAACAGTATGCATATGTGCGAGCGAATAAATTGGTTAGGCGCGGTTTAGATGGAAGTATAAAACTAAGTATTGGATATTATAATATTTATAAATTTTAATTATAACAATTGTATTACAACAATTGTAATTTTTTTTTTAACTAGACCTCAAAATATAATATGATATGAAAATTTATACCGAATGAGAAAAGCAATAGGAAGAATTTAAATATGTATGCGATGCGAACATAACAATAATCAGTATAGGCATATGTGCGAGCGAATAAATTGGTTAGGCGCGACTTAGAATGAAGTATAAATTTAAGTATTTTGGATAAAATAATATTTATATCTTAAACTTAATGTTAATCTTAATTGGAACAATTGTAATTTTAACGTTAATGTTAATGTTGGTTAAAAAGTACTCGTTCATTTTATGTAAAATTTATTTATTATATTTTGAAGTCTAGCAGCGCCAAGTTTTTTTACAATATTATAAATTTTTTGAATCCATTAAAACTTTCTTATTTTGTAGTGTTTCCTCTTTAATTCTTTTTAATTCCAATATATACTACTTAAATTGGAAGATTCTTGAATGGGAAAACAAATGTACATATTATTTTTTTTTAAATTATACTAATTTTATTTTTTAAAATTAGATACATACTACTTGGGTTAGAATAGAAAGACTTTGGAATGGTTATATGAAACTTGGCGCCATTTGATTTCAAACCTTTTATAGAAATAATATACATATTATTTGGGCTGAGTAATATTATACAAAACAATAGATTAYATATTTTTAACWWYCGAGATAATARTTATRTRAAACTTGGCGCTACTTATTGATTTCAAATCTTTTATACAAATGACCTACATATTATTTGGGCTGATATATATGTACTTGGGTTTGGTACAATAGTTTTCTCTTCAAACTGCGTGTAGAATTTAACTGTCGAGATACAGGATGAAACTTGGCGCTATTCATTTGATATCAAGTCTTTTATACAAATGATATAAATATTATTAGGGTTTATTATTATTATAGAACTTTCGACACAATGGGATTATAACTTGGCGCCATTTATTTGATATCGAATCTTTTATACAAATGATATAAATATTATTAGGGTTTATTATTATAGAATTTTCGAAATAATGGGATTATAACTTGGCGTCATTTATTTGATATCAAATCTTTTATACAAATGATATAAGTATTATTAGGGTTCATTATTATGTAAAAGATATCACTTAAATTTTATTTTTTAATTTATTAACATTAATATTAACGTTAAAATTACAATTGTTCCAATTAAGATTAACATTAAGTTTAAAATATAAATATTATTTTATCCAATACTTAAATTTATACTTCATTCTAAGTCGCACCTAACCAAAATTTACTCGCTCGCACATATGCCTATACTGATTATTGTTATGTTCGCATCGCATACATATTTAAATTCTTCCTATTGCTTTTCTCATTCGGTATAAATTTTCGTATCATATTATATTTTGAGGTCTAGTTAAAAAAAATTACAATTGTTATAATATAATTGTTATAATTAAAATTAATAAATATTATAATATCCAATACTTAGTTTTATACTTCCATCTAAACCGCGCCTAACCAATTTATTCGCTCGCATATATGCATACTGTTTATTATTATTATATTCACATCCGCATACTTCTTTAAATTCTTCTCATTGCTTTTCTTATTTGGTATAAATAACTCTTACTACTTTATTATATTTTGAGCAGCGCCAAGTTTTTTTACAATATTACAAATTTTTTGAATCCATTAAAACTTTCTTATTTTGTAGTAGTGTTTCCTCTTTAAATCAAATCTTTTATACAAATGATATATTATTAGGGTTCATTATTATGTAAAAGATATCACTTAAATTTTATTTTTTAATTTAATACAACAGCTTTTTCAAGGAGCACGCCGTATACTTGACACCCATTCTTTTTACCTTTTTTTAAAAAGGTAATTTTGTAATGATATCACTCATTTTGTAGTGTTACGTCCTGAGGACTCCACGATTTCTTCATTTCAATAAAAACTAGCAAAATAATCTATTAGAATAAGAAGCACACGAAACCCAAGCGTAACGGTCACCTGTTGGCAAGCAGGGAATAAGATAGAATTTCCCTTTTATTCTGTATGTTGTCATTTCATGTAATACAAATATGTCACAAGAAACCTTTCAGATACGACTTTGACATAAGAAACTAAACAAGAGCATGATTTTGCTGGTCTTATCTGTTTCACATGTAAACAAACCCAGGTGGCAGGGACTCTAAATGTAACAAACAAATTACCCAAAACGAAACATTCTTTAAACATTGATGTGAATCAGTGGATCCTGCGAAGTCGTGACAACATATGGAAGGAACCACGAATTCATAAACTTTTAACAGGTGGATTCGTGATTCCTGCAGCCTCTAATAAAAGAGGACTCGGCGATAAAC
>JANQDE010000390.1:32452-44460 GCA_037157785.1 Cephalotes varians | reverse complement strand
TTGTATAATTTGTTGAGAATGTCAACGTAGGCATGTTGCAGGCATTCCGTGTCAGTAGTGTCAGAGTTAGGAATAATAAATAAATTATAAATAAATTATTAATAAATAATAAATAATATATAAATAAATAAATAAGTAGTAGATAGATAGATAGATAGATAGTTTATTTTGATCCCCTTGGGGTTACAATTTTCTTAACCTATTCTTACTCTAACTTACACTACCTTAACCTAACTTAACTTAACTTAACCTAATCCTATTCATTGTGGTTCGTGTTACCGCTGTAACACTCCCCACTTCCTCACACACACACACACACACCTATCTCGCCGGACTTCCGTTTCCTCTTGCCTTTGTTCTCAAGCTATTTTCTAATTCTAATCCCCTCCCTCCCCATCATTGTTCTCCTACACACTCTCGCCCACGTACACAATCACACGCAAACCTCTCTCATTTATTCTCTTTCTCTCCTCGACATTCGCTCCTCTTTCGTTCTCATCCTCACTCTTCCTCATACACTCACCCCATCCACTCCTACTCATCTTCACATTCTCCTCCCTCTCCCTCGCTCTTCGTTCTTTCCTTTTCAACCTCCCTCATCCACCTTTCTCCCTCTCCGTCCTCTCCTAATACCATCCCACCGCCTCCTGCCATCCTCCTCCTCCTTCCCTCCACCTTCTGCACCTCTCCCATACATGTTCCCATGATTCCTCCTCGTTACCACATAGCCTACATTTCCTTCTTTCCTCTCCCTCCCAATATTTTCCTTCCTTCATTTCATTCCCTAACCTAAATCTTGTTACTCTTTTCCATCTGCTTTCTCCCCATCCTTTTTTCAGATATCCCGGTATCCCCTCCCCCTTCACTTCCCTGTACCATTTATTATATTTAGATTTCTCTATCTTTTCCCTTCTTTCCCTCCTGTGCTTCTCCCTCTATCTTTTTTCTCCAACTCTCTAATCCATTCCCTCTCCCTCCCTTCTCCCTCTCTCCTCCTACTTCTCTATCCTCAAAGAAACTCCTCCGTTCCTTCTCCCAACCCGAGATCCCCTTCCCCTTTTTATCCCTCTCTCTTATTTCCTCCCAACACATCCTTGCTATCCTACTATCTCTGCCCTCCTCCAATCTTTTCTCAAATCTCACAGTCCTTCCCCCATCCTTCCTCTCATCTTCTCTCTTTGTAGCTCCTCTCTTACCAAATAGCCCGGCGTCCTTGCATCCGCTCCCAATAACCATCTCAAGTATCTTTCCTCTATCCTCTTTACCCCCTCTCTTTTCTTCCACCCTCATATCTCTACACCGTAGCTCAACACCGTCCATACCAACCTATCGAACATACATAGCCGTCTTCCCCAATCTCCCCCAAATTTTCTTCTCCCTAATCCCCAAATTTTCCCCATCCCCGCTGCAGCCCTTTTAATCCTGTCCCTTATCTGTGCTTCTTGACCCCCGTTTTTCTGCAGCACATATCCTAAATACTTAAATTCCCTTACTTCCTCGATTACTTTTCCCTTCCATCTTCATTCCTTTTTCTTCCTTCTCCCTTCTCCTTTTCTAAACCTCATTATTTTCGTCTTCCCTACATTAAGCTCTAAACCTTTTCCCTCCAGATATCCCTCTAACCTCGCGGTCATACTTCCCATTTCTTCCTCCTTATCCGCCATCAACACTATATCGTCTGCGTACGCTAAGCTGTAGATCCTCCCTCCGCCCACTTTCACTCCACCCCATCTCACCCTTCTCATTTCTTCCTCTAAGTCCGCAATCAGGATATTAAATAGGATCGGACTCAGCGGACATCCTTGCCTTAATCCTCTTCCCGTCCAGAAGCTTTCTCCTATCTCTCCTCCTATCTCTCACCCTGCTCCTTGTCTCCTTTAGCATCTCCTTCACCCTTTCGACCAAACCCCTTCTTACCCCCCTCTCCCTCATAACGTTTACCAACACTCTTCTATCGACTGAGTCAAAGGCCTTTAGATCCACGAATAACGCTACCATTCCTTCCCTTCCTCCCTCTATATTTCTGTTCACCACGTAATTAATTAGATGTTGTCCATCGTTCCCATCCCTTTCCTAAACCCAACCTGATTAGTGGCACTATCCCCTTCTCTTCCACCTCCTTTCTCAATCTTTCCTCTAAAACTGCTGCATAAACTTTATATAATGTTGACATTATTGTCACCCCCCTGTACTCCTCTACTCTTTCCCYCTCTCCCTTTTTCACAATTGGAACTACCACTCCTTCTTTCGATCCTTCTGGCCACTCCTCTCTCCTCCATATCTCGTTGCAGAACCTCCACACCCATTTCTCCACTTCTTCTCCTCCGTATCTCCATGCCTCCCCTGGGATTCCATCCAAACGCATTGCTTTTCCCTCCCTCAATCTACTCAACGCCTCCCTTATTTCCCTCCTAGATATCTGTTCCTCCTCCTCTCCTTCTTCCTTCATCCTTTCCTCCCTTCCTTTTCCCATAACTACTCTTCCTTCTACCCCACCTAGAACGCCCATAAAATAGTCCTTCCATTCCTCCATATTTATATCCTCGTTTATCCTACCTCTCCTCCCCCTTTCCCTATTTATTATCTCCCATACCTCACCCTCTCTCCTTATCTCCATTATCTTTTTTTCTCATCTCTCATTCTCCTCCTTTTTTTTCCTAATACACAATTCATTATACTCCCTCTTTATTCTTTTGTAGGCCTCCCCTCCCCCCTCTTTTCCTCCACCTTCTTAATTCTCTTCTCACTTCCTTCTTCTTACTCCTACACTCATCGTCCCACCACCCTCTCCTCTCTTCCTTCTCACCTTCCACTTCCTTCTCTACTTCTTCTATCGTCTTCTTTATTCTCCTTTCCATTTTAACCCCTTCTATTCTCACTCCTCCCTCCTCTAACTCTATCCTATTCATTTTATCTCTAAATGCTTCCCTTCTCTCATCATTCCAGATTTCTCTCCTCACTCTCCCTCTGTTTCCCTTTCCCTCATGCTCCCCCTTCTTATTGTCCTTTTTTATCCTCACCACTATCGGTTGGTGATCAGAATCTATCCTCTCCCCTACTTTTAAACTAATTACTTTCTCCCTCATCTCCTCATCTCCCAACACGTAATCAATCACCGTATTTCCCTTTCCTCCTGTGAACGTAAATTCCCCCTCTTCATCTCCTGCTGTACACCCATTTAGTATCCCCCATCCCCTCTCCTCCAAAAATTCCACCAATAATTTTCCCTCCCTGTTCATTTTCCTATCTTTTGAGTTCCTAATCCTTTTCCCTTCGTCTTCCCTTTCTTTGTCTATCCCTCCCTCTAAAACTATCCCACCTCCCTTCTCCCCTGTTMTCGCATTGAAGTCCCCTCCTATCAGCGATAATACTCCCTTCTCTTTTTCTTCCATCCATCTCTCCAGTTTTCTCAATGTTTCCCTTATATTTTCCYTCACATATACCCCCACAATTCTCCGCAATCTCTGCTCTCCCATCCTCACCCTCCCCACCATTATTCCTTCTACCTCCACCTCTATCCCCCTTCCCTTTTCCATCCATTCTTTTCTTATTCCCATTATCATTCCTCCTTTAGCCCTCCCTTTTTTACTCTCTCGCGCCGCCCACTGCGTTCCCCATACGTATCCCTTCGGTAGCTTCCCTTTTATTCTTCCCCAACCTTTTTTCTCTACCCACGTTTCCGTCAAAATTATTACTTCCCATTCTTTTAAAAAGCCTCCAGAATTCCTCATCTTTGTTCCTCAGAYCTGCTACATTCCAGAATCCTATGTTCCATCCCCTTCTCCACTTCTTCTCTCCCTTTTCCTCCTCTTTTTCCCCCCTTTCTCTTTGTTCTAACCTGCTTTCTCCCTTTTCCCCTCTCTCTTTTCCCCCTGACTCTCCTCTCTCTCGTTTCCCTTATYATCCTTGAGCTTTTCCTCCTCCTCGTCCCATCTCCACCATTGTCCTTCTATTCTAATCTTTCCGTATCCCATACTCTTCTTCCTTTCCTTTCCTCCATTCTAGCAATCTCCTCTAATTTCCATCTCATTTTTCTCTCCCCCCACGTCCAATACTCCAATATTCTCTCCCTCCTACCCTTCAATTTCTTCTTTTTTCCCCAAATCTCCTTCCTCTTCTTCTCCTCTTCTATTCTTACTCCTACCACTTCCCTTCCCTTTTCCTTGTCTCCTGTTATTCTCCAAACCTCCCTTAYATTTATTTCCACTCCTATCTCCTTTAAAATATTTTCCACTGCCTCTCTTCTCTTCCCTTCTTTTACCTCCACTCCCCTTATGATTACATTTTTTCTTCTCTCCTCTCTCTCCTTCTTTTCCATTCTCCTCTCTATCAATCTCAATCTCCCTTCCAATTCTCCCCCTTTTTTTACTCCTTTTTTCCCTTTCCTATCCTCCTCTATCTTATCTTCGAATCCCTTCAATTTCCCTTCCAATTCCCTTATCTCCCTTTTCATGCTTTCTCTCTCCTCTCTCCACATTTCCTCCCACTCTCTCCATTCCCTCAACTCTTTTCCTATCTCTTCTCTCCCTTCTCTCATCTCCTCCGCCATCCTTCTCATTTCTTCCCTTCCTTCCCTCCATTCCTCCTTCATCCTTGCCATCATCTCATCCCTCCAACCCCTCATCTCTTTCATAATTTCTTTCATCATTCCTTCCACCTCCCCCCTCCAGCCTTCCAACCAGCTCTTATCCTCCTTCGCCCTCTTCTCCCTTACTAATCCCTCTTCCTTTCTCTCCCCCCCAGGCGACCTTGGTGTTTTCTTACATTTCTCAAATATTTTAACTTCCCCTCCTCCTCCCTCTTCCTTTTCAGGAGTTCATCTATACTCCCCATACTACCTCCTCTCGCTCTGCCAATCAGCTCTCTCTTCCTCTCCATCCTTCCGTGTCGCCACCTGTCTGTCTGTTCTCGCTATCTTTCTCTACTCTTTGTGCTTCGTGCCTGAATTTCCTATACACGCCTTCCTTTCTCCACTTCTAATCTATGCCCTTCCCTTACTCTCTCACTTTTCCCTTAGCCCTATACCCTTCCCCTTCCTCCTCCTCTCTCACCCCTACTCTCCCATGCACTCACACACTCTCTCTCTCACCTCCGCTCACTCTCTCCCTTCCCACTCTTCTACTTCACTTTATTCACTCTCCGAAATTTCGCCTCTGTCATTCACCTGTCACCTCGCTACGCACCGGAAACGGAAGTCCAAATAAATAAGTAGTAATAAATGTGAGTAATAAGAATAATAAATTTATAACTGATAATGACTAAGTGAATTGTGTGAAAACATATCATAATTATTCCTATTAAATTATTTCAATTAAACATTATTGAATTTTTTTTTACCTGTCTTCATTGATTGACATTTTTTTGTCATTTTCTATTGATTAACACATACGATCTGAAATTATCATTAATTGTATTAAGTTTTTACATTAATTCCAACCGTTTTTTTTACTTGAAATATTTATTATTTTTATAACATATTTTTATAATATATTACAATCGGACAGCAATCAAGGTAATTGCTATGACATCTATTACGTCATATCTATTTTTATAAATACATATGTGTAAAAAAATATTTCTAAGAATATTCTCTCTCTAATAAGAAGAAGAATATACAAATGAATCAGATTGGCTTGAATCAGACTGCTTCGCCCAATATATTGCCAGTATCTAAGACGATTGTAAARTTTGTATTATTTGTAAAGTATATACTATTTTGTAAAGTATATACTATTGTGAGCATCACATCTGGATTTAATTTGGCAAACGTTTTTATAACGTGCTTTGAAAACACTTGTGCGCATACGCGGTCTATGTAAATCATAAATGCAAACATAGTTTACAAACACAGATGCGGCAGCCAGTCAAAAGCGTTAGTGATAATTATCGACGTTTATGATTGGCTGTTGCGTCTGCGTTTGCGAAATGCATTTTGCATTTATGACTTATGTAAACCCGTCATAACGCACGCAATGCGTGCATGAAGACCAAAGCTTATCGTCAGCTGTCAAATTCTGTCAAACTCTCTGCGAAATTCACGACGTCGACAAACATAATAAAGAGATATAAAAGAGAAGTGTAAGGAGAAATATAAGAAGATATAGTAAAACGTGATTACTGCCGGTGTTAACGGGATATGTGTGTGAATATAAATAAAAAAACGATACATATTTCTCTTTGTCCCCACAAGTCTGTTCCAAATAACTTTTGATTAATCTTGATGTTAACCTTGATTTTTGATGATTTTGATGATTAAAAAGTTTATTAAATCAAATAAAGTTGAGATAAAAATTTTGTTTAAGTAGATGTTTAGGCGAGGGAATAAATTAAATTTTATTGTAAATTGTGAAGTACACACGTAGACGGAATATTCCGTCTTTTTTACGGGGGATTGTATGCGAAAGATATAATCTAATCTAAACCCACAATTTTAGTTCTGATTGATTATGTTAATATTGATCACGTTCCAATTGACTAATCCGATAGCCAAGCCTGCAGAAATAGKCTTTGCATGTTACCAATTTTTGATTGAGAGRTAATAAATTTTAYAYAGAACTTGTAATATCTGACWATGTTGATAAATTGCAGTCAAAATTATGATAAAATCTGCTGATATATTATGCGAGCAGATTGGCGGCAGAAACCGAGCAGAATATATAGCTCTTGCTTGATTTCTGCTGCAATCTATCGTCAGATTTTATTTATCGTCATTGCCCGCATGCACAGATCTTATTCAGTTTCCTGCACCCAATCGGACTCCATTCGTCAGCATGTTGTGCTCAGTACATTATATCAGTCAATATACAGTCAATATACAATCCCTGTGTCATCTTATATCGACAAACAGGTAATGTTTACATGACACTGTCACAATATTCGAAATTTCAGCGTGTTAGCACGTGTACACACTCCCCTTGCACATTTCTTCCTGTAAATTTTGCGTGTTGAAATTTTAATTGCACGTTGTGACAGCATCATGTAAATATTCGATGTGTATTAGGGATGTGCGGAAGAGCATAAAGTATCGATATTTTGTATCAAAACGAATCAAAATGTATAATGTCGATACACCGATATATTGATTAGAAATGTAACGATATTTGAAAATATTGCAACTTTTAACATGTTCTTTTAATATTATAGTGCCATCCTATAGCATAAATTTTGCGTAATGGCTCCAGTAGACCAGGATGATTAATATCGCATACAATGTGCATTGAGATCGGTTTTACAATAACATCTTAAATCATAAGCTGCAAAAAAAATGACCAATCATAATCAATTCTCTTCACATTCGACTGTGATTGGTCAATTTCTCAAGGCTTAAGGTTTACTATATCTATTGTTGATAAAAGTTGACTATAGTTCATGTTACGTATACTGTAACAAAATGCACGCATATGCGTTTTACGAAATCTAGCCATAATAGATGCTTTCCATTTTTTTGACACAAGTCGACAGTAATCTTATTAATAGAGTTTTTGCAATACTGTCTTTTCTCACATAGCATTGTAATATTGCCTGAATATTGCCACAGTGTTGCCATGCAATATAGAAATATTGCTAGAATATTGCAGCAATATTGTAGCAGCATTGCAACAATATATGGATGTCCGCTTTTTGTAATATTTGTAATATTTTATTTTCATATTGTCACAGTATGTCTCAGAGCAAAGTGTCTGAGTTCAAGTCCATGACTTAAAATACTTCAAACTCGGTTCTCAAAGTTTTATGCATCAGGTATTTTGATACGTTTTATTCGCTCTAAGTAAATATACAGATTGGCCTGATTTTTGTTGATGATTATTTAAATTAAATAAATTATATTTGGATGACAATTATAGCTTATGTTTTTTTGTCAGTTGAAAATTGTGATTTTAAACGACAAAAAAGCACAAACAATATGTTTAATACTTTGTATGGTATTCCACTTTTAAAAAAGGCATGTTAACATCGATTCTCGAAAGTCTCGAATCTCTCGAAGTTTATTGTTGCCTCTTTTCCGCGATGCTGATTGGTTCTCTCGTTGCGCTAACTTCGCGAGCGCCTGTCATCGCGTATTTTGAAAGTTATGTTTATGGAGAGATTAATAGTGTACCGTTATTATATTTGTCAGCTGTGAGAGCCGATCGATGATATCGATCGGCCAAGCTGACTGAAGACGGCCAAGGCGGTTGCCAAGGCGGAAGTAAACAACAGCGGACATGTTAGATTTTSAAGAGCAGTCAAGCCGTGCGGATCGTATTYGATTTCGAAACGATTGTATTGTATTGTATTGTGTGTGTAGTGTTAAATAGACAAAGAAAAGGAAGGAATTATTAAATTATCGTTGTAATTATCGTTGTATTATCGTTCAAAAAAAAGTATTATCGTTGCATTCAAAAGAAATAAAGAGAGGGAGAATTTCAGCTTGGCGCGGATACAAGAAAAGGAGGGAAGTTTAAAGAAAAAAAGTTAAAGGTATTTAAAGGTAAAATTTATTTATCTTAATGACGAAAAAATTTCTAATTTGTAATTCAAATTCTATTTCTTATTTACGACTATGCATATTATTCCTCGATAGAATCAGCTAATCATCGGTCTCTTGTAGAGAAAAATAATATATTTTTGGAAAATAACTTGGTATTTGATACTGTCATTAATTNTTTTCCTTGTCTCCTGTTATTCTCCAAACCTCCCTTATATTTATTTCCACTCCTATCTCCTTTAAAATATTTTCCACTGCCTCTCTTCTCTTCCCTTCTTTTACCTCCACTCCCCTTATGATTACATTTTTTCTTCTCTCCTCTCTCTCCTTCTTTTCCATTCTCCTCTCTATCAATCTCAATCTCCCTTCCAATTCTCCCCCTTCTTTTACTCCTTTTTTCCCTTTCCTATCCTCCTCTATCTTATCTTCTAATCCCTTCAACTTCCCTTCCAAATCCCTTATCTCCCTTTTCATGCTTTCTCTCTCCTCTCTCCACATCTCCTCCCACTCTCTCCATTCCCTCAACTCTTTTCCTATCTCTTCCCTCCCTTCTCTCATCTCCTCCGCCATCCTTCTCCCCTTCCTTCCCTCCATTCCTCCTTCATCCTTGCCATCATCTCATCCCTCCAACCCCTCATCTCTTCCATCATTTCTTTCATCATTCCTCCCCCCCTCCAGTTTTCCAACCAGCTCTTATCCTCCTTCGCCCTCTTTTCCCTTACTAATCCCTCTTCCTTTCTCTCCCCCCCAGGCGACCTTGGTGTTTTCTTACATTTCTCAAATATTTTAACTTCCTCCTCCTCCCTCTTCCTTTTCAGGAGTTCATCTATACTCCCCATACTACCTCCTCTCGCTCTGTCAATCAGCTCTCTCTTCCTCTCCATCCTTCCGTGTCGCCACCTGTCTGTCTGTTCTCGCTACCTTTCTCTACTCTTTGTGCTTCGTGCCTGAATTTCCTCTATACGCCTTCCTCTCTCCACTTCTAATCTATGCCCTTCCCTTACTCTCTCACTTTTCCCTTAGCCCTATACCCTTCTCCTTCCTCCTCCTCTCTCACCCCTACTTTCCTATGCACTCACACACTCTCTCTCTCACCTCCGCTCACTCTCTCCCTTCCCATTCTTCTACTTCACTTTATTCACTCTCCGAAATTTCGCCTCTGTCATTCACCTGTCACTTCGCTACACACCGGAAACGGAACCGCCTGGATAACCCGTCTGCATTTGCATGGAGCCTGCCCTTCCGGTATATTATCTCAAAATCATACTGCTGAAGTTTCTCCGTCCAACGAGCTAATTGTCCTTCCACATCTTTAAAAGATAGAAGCCACTTGAATGATGCATGATTAGTACGCACTAAAAACTTCCGACCATATAAATAATGGTGAAACGCCTTAATCGATTCGACGATAGATAATAATTCGCGTCTCGTCACACAATAATTTCTTTCTGCTCGATTAAGAACCCGACTAAAATAGGAGATGACTTTTTCAACCCCATCTTGTCTTTGCGACGAAACTGCTCCGATTCCAAAATTTGAAGCGTCTATGTCGAGAACGAGCTCCCCCTTCTCTCTTGGTAAAGAAAGAATAGGCAAAGAAGTTAGAGCCCGCTTTAACTGATTAAACGCTTCCTCACATTGTTCATCCCAAACAAATTTCGTTTGGTTCTCAGTAAGGGCATAAAACGGTTTTGCTAAGATAGAAAAACCTTTCACAAATCCACGATAATACGAACATAATCCTAAAAAGCTTCGCAAATGTTTTTTATTTTGCTGAATTGGCTAGTTATTGACAGCAGTAATTTTATCATTATCAGTAGAAATTCCTTCGGATGAAATAACATATCCCAAATATTTCATTTTTTGGCTAAATAAAATACATTTTTTAAGATTAACCTTTAAATTTACTTCTCGCAAACGTGATAACACTTTTTTAAAATTTTGAATCATTTCTTCAAAAGTTTTACCAAAAATAATTACGTCAAGATACACTAAACAAATTTTTGAAATAAACTCCCGCAAAACTTATTCCATTACTCGCCCAAACGTTGCCGGAGCATTACATAATCGAAAAGGCATTACTCTAAACTGCCATAATCCATTTCCAATGCTGTCTTTTCTCTATCTTCCGGCCGAATTCTTATTTGCCAATATCCGCTTTTTCTAAAGTATTAAATCTAAAGTAGAATACCAAGCATTACCTGAGAGTTGATCGAAGATATCATCAATTCGGGGTAAAGGATAGGAATCTTTTTTAGTCATCAGCATTTAATTTCCGAAAATCAATATAAAACCTTATTGTACCATCCTTCTTTTTAACCAATATGGCAGGTGACATCCATGGACTTTTAGATTCCTCTATTACACCCTGATCTCTCATATCCTTTATTATCTTATTAACTTCTGACCTTCATGATCAAATAAGGAAATAGCTCAGAAACTCGCTTTTGCGTGACTCATCCCGCAAAAACGTGAAGCGACCCCTGCTTTTTAGAGATGTATAAAACGGAAACTCAGCACTACGGTTGCACTTACTTATCCGAAAGTCACTACTACCTATTTGTTAGTCAACCGGCACTCTTAGGATTTCTTACTGTAACCGGAAGAGGATTGCAGGGCTTAAGCTTTAATATTGTATTTTGAAACTCAATAAATCATAATCATTTTATAAAACTGTCTCAAATATTTATTCAACGGCCCTACATATTGAGTGATTGGAACCTGGAGACCAACGCAGCCAACGGATAATTATCCTGGATTTTCACGTCCATAACTGCGATAAAAGATCCTAACCACTCGACGTTACACGATATCGATAAATAGAAGCGTCATTTTTTAGCTATCTTTCGCCAACTGAAGTATGAAGCTTGTGTCACTTGAAATCGATTTAATGTTTCTCTAAAAAATTCCAAATAATTGAAAATGCAAGAATTTGAATATTTTTGTGTAATAGAAGGTAACTCGGAACACATCCGATAAGGAAAAACGTCATTTTTATCTATCTTTCGCCAATTGAAGTATGAAGATTGTGTCACTTGAAATCGATTTTACGTTTTTCTAAAGAGTTTCAAATAATTGAAAATGCAAGAATTTGAATACTTTCGTGAAATAGAAGGTATTCGGAACACATCCGATAAACAGAAACGTCATTTTTACATGTCTTTCGCCAATTGAAGGAGGAAGCTTGCTTCATTAGAAACCGATTCAACGTTTCTCTAAACAGACCCAAATAGCTCAAAATGCATGAATTTGAAGATTTAAGCGAAATAGAAGTTTTCGGAACTCATCCGATAAAGAGAAACGTCGAATTTACATATCTTTCGTGAAAATAGAGGGAGGATGCTTGTTTCAATTGAAATCGATTCAGCGTTTCTCCTAACAGTCCCAAATGGCTTAAAGTGCAAAAATTTGAAGTTTTTCCTGAAATTGGACGTATTCGGAACACGTCCGATAAAGAGAAACGTCGAATTTACATATTTTTCCGAAAATAGAAGGAGGATGCTTATTTCAATTGAAATCGATTCAGCGTTTCTCTAAACAG
>JANQDE010000389.1:65082-81696 GCA_037157785.1 Cephalotes varians | reverse complement strand
CTGCGCGTCCCGTGCGCACATTGCGCGCGCTGCGCTGCGCGTTCCGCCGTTTGGATGTGTTTGGATACTTGACATTGTTAACGGAACCGATTTGAAAGTTGAACGTGCACACTGAGGATGGCTTAAAGGTAAGCCGAAACGTTAATTATACTGAATAAATCTTATTAGTTACTGCGCACCGTCAACAGCGTGTTATAGCTCTCATTAGCCCTTCCACGATATTATAATTTTCAATTACTATTAATTGTATCTATCAAAAATTACCTTTTTTAAAAAAAGGCGCCATTTCCTAATATCATATTTTTTTATAGAAAGTATATATACAACAGCTTTTTTGAAAGATAAAATTATTATTCTGTTTTGATTGTGAAAAGAGCGTGTACTTGACGCCTTTTTTACTTTTTTTTAAAAAAGATAATTTTTGATAGATATCATTTCTTTTTTTTTGTAATATGTAAATTAATTAGATTTTGTGCTAAAGAGGTTCCATCACCATCTCCGTCATATTTTCAGTATGCAGAATATGATGGTGCTCTTTAATTAATTATGTTACAAAAATACAAAATATAAATGTTATATCATTTCTACATCATGTTTTTCTAATTCAAGCATCATTAGCTTGAATCTTATCATTCTCTTCTCTACTTGTATATAATTTCAATATTTACTATTTAAAACTAAAAAGACTCATTATTTTAGAAATAATTTTTTTTATTACTTATTTTATCAAGAGACACGGTCAAATACTCAAATAATACCAGCAATTGCTTATCAATTTTCTGTAAGAAAATAATACAGATATTTCTAGCATTTCTAGACCTGTCTTTTACTAATTTGCGCATCGTTAGCTTCAATCCAAATGTTAGATATACCTTTTTTACATATAATTGTTTAGTAAAAATATCAGCCATATGATTTAGTATATGTATATAAATGTTATTTAGGTTGCATTCCGTTTTTCACTGAAAGTATTCAATATCTACAGTGCGCGTTACGCATGCTATAGATTTTGAGCGCTTGCAGTGAGTATCGGAATGCAATCTTGTAAGCACTGTTGTCAATTAATGACACTAGCACACCTAACGTCTAAAAATCGAAATTGTACATACGTACATCCATGGTAATCGATTCTGTCCCTTGGACATTTTCACAAATTGAAAAGTGACCACCTTTCTACATTAATGCTCATAGTTCATGTTCGACGAAAGCGATTAGAGCTTACGCCCGCTTACGACGCATTTGACATAAAGATATAAAAATATAACCTGAGCTAAACTGCTTAAATTCTAAGAGGCTTCCACATTGGAATTTCAGATAAGTTTTCTTTTTTCTAAAAGTTTCACGAATATATTTAAAAAAAGAATTGCTTTGTGAATTATGTTGTATTTTTCAGAGGCGTCAAAGTCTAGGATGAGATACGTCTTTTGACGATGTTTCAACCCCTGTAAATACTCTTGTTCTTAGGGCCATTCTACAATAAGCCATAAGTCATAAATCAGAAGTCAGAAGCAATAAATTGATCAATCAAGTATTTTTTTCACATTTGTCTGTAAGAGGCTTTCTACAATAAGCCATAAGTCATAAATCAGAAGTCAGAAGCAATAAATTGATCAATCATAATCAAGTATTTTTTTCACATTTGTCTGTGTGACTGGTCAATTTATTGCTTCTGACTTCTAATTTATGACTTATAGCTTATTATAGAAAGCCTCTTACAAATCACTAGATACAAACATTCCAAGTGAAAAGGATTTAGAGAAAATTAAGCAATTGAATGTGACGTATGAAGAGAAAAAGCAATGCTTGGCATTGGAGAGCCTTTTGATGCCTCATCCAAATCAAAACATATTCGAATCTTTAGCAAAAAGTCATTTCTAGAAACAATAACTAATTTCTTATTATGTACAGAAAATGATTATGCTGCATTGTTCGCAATTTGACTATTATATGCATTAGCTAATAATCAGGTAATTGTTATAAATTCTGGTAGAAACCTGTCTTATTCTTAAATATTTTATATAATAAGTTTTATTATATTGTAGCGCCCGCGACGCGTTCGTACACAAATTGTCGCGCCCGCGACGCGTTCTCGCGCGGCACTCTCACGAGCACAACACCACACACACAACACGCGTGCACTCGCTTCCGTCGTATGGGAGGAAATAAATAGTCAGACCACAAAGTTCATTAAAGGAAACAGAGAACTTTATTTTATAACTGACACTTCGAATACCGAACAACTCTGAACAGCGCTCTCTTCTCACCAAAAGAACATCGTTCTTTTTCAAACTTCACTCCGCGCTCAAAGCTTTTAGTGCTGAAAGCGCTGCAGCGCAACACTACTCCCCTTCTTAGATTGTGATTAGGAAATCTTGATTGTGTCCCGACAATCAAGATTTCCTAAGTTCGTCGCGTCTTCCTGCTCTCCCTGAATTGCTTTTTTAGGCTTCTGAGCTGCGCGACACTCTTCAAATTTTGATCCTCTTGCATTCTTTGGACAAGAAGGGGGTATCCTCCGTGGACTCAAACGTCTCTTCCTTAAAGAGACTCCCTAAGGAAAGACACCTCAAGTCCCGTCTCGGCATTTGCTTTATGTCCCATGGGAAAACCACGGTCAAAAACCGTGGGAGAGACGGTCTTCTTTTTTAATTCCTTTTCTCTATCTCGCCTCTTCCCCTGCTCAGCATCCTGCTGATCTCTTCCTTCCCCTTCTGTTTCGCCCTTTTTCTTTTCTTTTCCTTCCACTCTCTGGAAACCAAACGTGAAATCTCTAACAGTATAAATTTCTTTTTATTAAAATAAATAAACTTAAGCTCTAACGTCTTCTTTTGTATTCCCTATCTTAAAAAAAAACAAAGAAGCGACTAAAAGTATTTTTTTAATCTGGAAACTATTTCAACATTAATTGCTTCTTAAAGGCTTCTAATTAACGATACTTTTATCGATACTTAAATTACTTTTCTCTCGTGAAAAGTTGCTAACCTATCCAAATGAACAATTTTATTTTTATGCTTATTAGACTTATGAATACAATAAACAACATCGTTTAGTTTTTTAACAACTTCAAAAGGACCTTCCCAATTACTTCAAAGTTTCGGAATTCTACCTAATTTCCTATGTGGATTAAATAACTAAACTTTTTGTCCTTGTTTATAATTTAATTGCCTATCCTTTTGGTCATATAAAGCCTTAGCTCTCAGAGATTTTATTCGCTGTCTTGCTAGATCATGAAATCGATTCATTTTTCTTTTTAAATCATGAAAATAATCTCTATTTGAAGAAATATCCTCAAAATCTGGAGGACAGCGTCGGAGAAGGTCTAATGGTAATCTTATTCCTCCTAAAAAAAGTTCAGAAGGAGTGAAACCAGTGGCTTCATGCTTAGAGGATCTGTATGCTAGCAAACCTAACGACACTCAACGATCCCAATCCTTTTGATTTTCAGAAATAAATTTTGCTAAATAACGTTCGGTGTTGACGTTCCACCTGTCCATTGGATTGAGGATGAAAAGGAGTAGGTCTCGTTTTCTTAATTCCTAACATTTGAGTCAATTCTTGAAACATTTTTCATTCAAAATTTCTTCCTTGATCTGTATGCAACTCTAATGGAATACCGAATCTAGAAATTACTTGATTCATAAAAACCTCTGCGATAATTTTAGCCCTAATATTACTCAGCGGAAACGCTTCTACTCATTTAAAACAACCCGTAATCACCAATAAGTATTTGTTTCCAGAAGTAAAAGTTAGTAATGGACCTAAAACATTCATTTGTACTCTCTCAAAAGGAATTCCTACGTTAAAAATTTGTAGAGAAGACTTCCCTTTATCCGATGGCCCCTTCCTAGCCATACAAATTTTACAGCTTTCGCACCAATGTTTTACATCCTGCTTACAGGTTGACCAATAAAAATGTTTCCGAATTTTCTCCAAGGTCTTATTAACATCGAAGTGATCACCCGTAGGGGAATCATGAACTTCTTCTAAAACCCGTTGTACCATTCTCCGTGGTACTACTATTTGAAAAACGACTGAACTTAAATTGAGAGATTCCCATTTTTTATATAAAATTTTTTCTTTAATTACAAGTGAATCCCATTGAAGCCAATAATTTTTCGCATCCGAATCTCCTTGGATTAATTCTTGACGAAGAGGACGCCTGCCAATTTCCTTTCCATGAAAGATCTCAACAATTGAAGAATCCTCTAACTGAGCTTTCGTCCAATCCACCGATTCTCCTTCTAAAAAGGAAATCCTTCTAACCATTTTTTCCTTATTAACTTCCTCAAACTCCTCCACCTTTTTACAATAATTACAAAAACTTTCCGTGCAAGGGCGTCTAGATAGTGCATCAGCATTCCCAAGCATTTTTCCAGCTCGATGCTTAATCTCGAAATCACATTGCTGTAGGCGCTCCAACCAGCGTGCCATTTGTCCCTCTAAATTTCTAAAAGATATTAATCAACGCAATGAAATATGATCGGTTCTTATTTGAAATTTCCGTCCATACAAGTAATAATGGAATGTTTTCAACGATTCAACAACAGCTAACAACTCTCGCCGAGTAATACAATAATTTCTTTCGGCTTTGTTAAAAACCCGACTATAATAAGCTAAAACCCTCTCTTTTTCCTTTTGAACTTGAGAAAGAATTGCTCCTATACCGTGATTAGCAGCATCTGTGTCAAGAATGAATTCTCCATCCTCCGTTGGAAAGAACAAAATTGATGAAGATACTAGATTTTTTAAGTTTCTCAAAAGCCTCCTGACATGACTCATCCCAAATAAATTTCCTTTGATTTTCTGTTAGAGAAAACAAAGGTTTCGCAATGAGGGAGAACCCTTTTACAAATTTCCTATAATAAGAGCAAAATCCTAAAAAGCTATGAACCTGTTTTCTACTATGAGGAATAGGCCAGTTCCGAACAGCTTCTATTTTTTCAGGATCTGTGGAAATTCCCTTTTCGGAAATTAAATAACCGAGATATTTTATTTCCCTCTTAAAGAAAACACACATTTTTTTGGATTCAATTTTAAATTCGCTTTTCGTAAAAGAAGAAATACTTCCCTCAAATTTTTCACCATTTCTTCAAACATTTTGCCAAAAATAATTATATCATCCAGGTAAACCATACAAATTTTATTCAGAACTGGGCTGAGAACTTTTTCCATCAACCGCTCAAAAGTAGCGGGAGCGTTGCACAGACCAAAGGGCTGTAAACTGCCATAGACCATTTCCTATTGAAAAAGCTGTTTTTTCCTGAGAACGGAGCTTAATCTGTCAATAATCACTCTTGAGATCTAAAGTGGTAAACCAAGAGTTTCCAGATAAGCGATCTAAAAGATCATCAATTCTCGGTAGCGGATAAGAATCTTTTTCAGTGACGGCATTAAATTTTCTAAAGTCAACACAAAATCTAATTGTGTCGTCTTTTTTTCTAAAACAGCCGGAGAAATCCAAGGACTGTAAGAGTCTTCAATCACTCCTTGTTATTTCATTTCCTCCAAAATTTTTTCGACTTCTCCTCGCATCAGCAATGGAACTCGTCTAGGAACTTGCTTAATTGGAATTAAGGCGAATTACTAACATTTATCGCATGCTCAATGACTGAGCAATTTCCCGCAACAATTGTTTCCGTAAAAATATCCAGGAAATTTACTATTATTTCAGCAAACCTTTCCTTTTGTGAAACATCAAGAATTGTAGAATTTTTTTTCGTAAAATTCCAGAAGATTCTGTGGAATCTCACCTTCTCTGGAAATTCTTGAACATAGAAAACTTTTCTGATTTTCTAATTCCTCCCCATTAAAGACAGAAGTGAAGATTCCTCCTAGTTTAACTTGCTCTAGAAAATCTACTCCTAAAATACAATCGTCTTCTATCTTTGCGATAAAAACAGGAAAATATAAACAAAATTTTCCAATTTCTATTTTAACTATGGCTTTATTTTCCACCGTAATTGTTTCCCCTGTAGGATAGCGTAAAAGAAAATTGTTAGCCAGAATACAATGTTCTTTAAAGCCTAAAAAATTTTCCCTAAGTATCGTTACATCAGAACCCGTATCTATTCTAAACAAGCATGGATGGCCGTCGATTCGTCCCTCCAAACAAAAATTATTTAATTTTTTTCTTATTCTAAAAAGATTAACATTAGGACGTTCCATCTTTCTCGCCTAAACGTCGAACCTGCCCCGACTAATCCAAGTTTCCCTTTTCTTTATTTTCAAGTGAGAGACACTCTATCCGAAAATGCCCCTGGGCTCCGCATTGCCAACATTCCTTCGCGCTTAGATTTCAATTTAAAATCTTTTTTTAACCCCCAATTTTCATTCCCTTTTTCCCTTTTTTGAAATTTATCCCTTCCCTTGTAGTTTTCTTGTTTCCGCGAAAAACTATTCTCCTGAATTACTTTCACAGCCATAGCTCTTTCTATGGCGGCTCGTAAAGAAGTCAAACCTTCCAGTTGTAAAGTCCGCCTCACAAAACCATCCGACAAAGCCGTGATGAATTGCGCGCTCGCGATTTTATGACGAATTTCAGGAGTACACTCGGGATATGCCAAACGACACAAGCTCCGCCCCGAGAGTAGGCAAATCTTCGCCAAATCTTCTGTTTCCGATTTGTAAATTGCGCGTAAAAATTTTGGGCCATGTGTTCCTCCCCAAAACCCAACAGCAACCTCGATTCAAGCTCGTTATACTGTAATTTTTCAAAATCTTCCACCCCATCCAAAACCGCACGCACTTTGCCCCTCAAACTCGTCGCCAAAGCTACAGTTTTCGCGGATTTGTTCCAATTATTCGCCCGCGCAATGAAATTAAACTGCGCGAGAAACTCGCGTAAAGGAATACTCCCGACATAAATATCCGGTTTCAATTTATATCCGAGTCCGTGAGACAAATTTTCACGATCTAAAGAAATAGGACTTGCCTGATATTTGACCAAGCCGCTCCTCCAGCCGTCAGACAGATTCATCCCGCTGCGCAAGTAGCGCAATTATCTCCTGCTCTCGCTGTTGTACACGTTCCTCTCTCAATTGGTGAAGTCCTCCGTTGCTGCCTGAAGGAGCGTCTCCACATCCGACGTTTCAGTGTTCTCCATCGATTGAGTTATTACTCCTCTTTTCGGCGTGTTCATTAAAGCCATGGTTCGCTGCTCGTTTTATCCGTCCCTCGAATTAAATCCCGGAGGGGCCCCCAAAATGTAGCGCCCGTACACAACGCGTTCGTACACAAAATGTCATTGTTGCGCTGCAGCGCTTTCAGCGCTAGAAGCTGATTTGAGCGCGGAGTGAAGTTTGAAAAAGAACGATGTTTTTTTGGTGAGAAGAGAGCGCTGTTCAGAGTTGTTCGGTATTCGAAGTGTCAGTTATAAAATAAAGTTCTCCGTTTCCTTTAATGAACTTTGTGGTCTGATTATTTATTTCCTCCCATACGACGGAAACGAGTGCACGCATGTTGTGTGTGTGTGGTGTTGTGCTCGTGAGAGTGCCGTGCGAGAACGCGTCGCGGGCGCGACAATTTGTGTATGAACGCGTCGCGGACGCTACAATATATAATAAAACTTATTATATAAAATATTTAAGAATAAGACAGGTTTCTACCAGAATTTATAACAATTACCTGATTATTAGCTAATGCATATAATAGTCAAATTGCGAACAATGCAGCATAATCATTTTCTGTACATAATAAGAAATTAGTTATTGTTTCTAGAAATGACTTTTTGCTAAAGATTCGAATATGTTTTTTATTCGAATATGATTTTGATGAGGCATCAAAGGGCTCTCTAATGCCAAGCGTTGCTCTTTCTCTTCATCCGTCACATTCAATTGCTTAATTTAATTGCTAAATCCTTTTCACTTGGAATGCTTGTATCTAGTGTTGTATTTGTAAGTACAGGAGTATTTACAGGGGTTGAAGCATCGTCAAAAGACGTACTTAAAGACGTATCTCATCCTAGACTTTGTGACGCCTCTGAAAAATACAACATAATTCACAAAGCAATTCTTTTTTTAAATATATTCGTGAAACTTTTAGAAAAAAGAAAACTTATCTGAAATTCTAATGTGGAGCCTCCTAGAGTTTAAGCGCACAGGTTATCTCTTTCAGGTTATATCTTTATATCAAATGCGTCGTAAGCGAGCGTAAGCTCTAATCGCCTTCGAACATGAACTATGAACATTAATGTAGAAAGGTGGTTACTTTTTAATTTGTAAAAATATCCAAGGGACGGAATTGATTATCGTGGTGTACATACATCCCGGAGATCGATTTTTTTATTTCATTTTACATTATAATAACGTTTTTCTTACAACACGTGAAGTAAAAATAAGCATACTTTTATTATATAATTTGGGTATGCGATATCGATTGAGCTTATCATCAACTCAATCGGCTCAGCCGTTATTGAGATCTGATAATCTCGTCTCAACTTTTGGTCTCGCGTAAAGATATACGATTCGTCTCGCGCTACGCGTGAATTTGGTGCGAGACACTATCATGTCTCTTGATCAAATAAGAAGCAACTTTAGTATAAAGGAAACATCTCTTTTGATATTCTCATGCAACAAAAAATAAAAATAATTTTTTATTAAAAATACAATTAAAAATTATATTTTTAATTATAGTTTATATAATTATCTCTACGATACAAGGTGTCCCATTTTAAAAGTTGCACCAAAATATTTTTTTAGCGAAGTATTTTCAGAAAAAATGTTTCAGACAAAAGTTGTTTGGGTCGAAAGAGACATCAGAGGGAACCACTGATTTTGGGTGGCGTCAGTCGTTAAGGTCAGGTCGAGTTCACATCGAGTTTCTTAAATGGACCACCATGTTTTTGATTCCAGAATCTAATAGCTGATAGCAAGAGCTTTCCAAAACACTATGATGAAATTCATTTTTATTAAGTACTTTCCGAGTTAGTGAGACTTGAAAATTACAGTCTTCAGCATTAGCACCCAGAATCGGAATTCTAAATTTATTAACGTGCTATTTCCGGATTGTTAATTCCGGCCTCTTTGACAAAATTATTCATGCCGATTACTTCTTGTCAACAGATTCCACGAGAATGTGATACGAGGACGTAGCAGAATGGATTTTAAGGCACCATTTTGATTTAACTAATGGAGACATTTTTGCGAAATAATGGAAGAATGGAAAGATGGATAATGTTCTATTTTGCCACTCGAGCATTGAGAGAATATTGACAAGTCTTATGAAAAAGTTCTGTGAAAAAATTCTTAAACTTTTTTTTTCCTATGGAGAAGATGACCTACTAGTCATTTTGATCTTTCATGTGTCGATTTAAAGGTGAATTTCTAGTTTTGGCAGAATATTGAAAAATAGACAAAAAAATAGAGGTTGCTGTACAAAAATGATTAATTCACACAATAAATTTAGGATTCCGATGCTAACGCTGAAGATTGTAATTTTCGAGTCTCATAACTCTGAAAGTACTTAATGAAAATGAATTTCATTTTAGTGTTTTGGAAAATTCTATCAGCTATTAGATTCTGGAATCAAAAACATAGTGATGCATTTAAAAAAATCGATGTGACCTTGATCTAATCTTAATGACACTACCCAAAATTAAATCAGTGGTACCTTCTTATATCCTCCTTCAACCCAAACAACTTTTGTCTGAAATATTTTTTCTGAAAATGCTTCGCCGAAGAAATATTTTGGTGTAACTTTTAAAATGGGACCCTTATATATAATATAATTCTATTATATATATTCTATTATATACACGGTAGGCCATTTTACAGGACCCACTCAAATTTCTCCGTTGGTAAGGCAGATACAGAAAAATAGTTCAGACAAAACTTGTTCAGGACAATGGGGTTCATCTTTCTAATTTAATGAATTTGACCTTGAGGTCAATTTTCAAGGTCATTTGGAGGTCAAAGTTTTTTTTTTTTAATGGGACCATCTACTTTTGACACCGAATTCGAAAAGAGCGGGAAATTTTACGTCAGAAATGATATTTTAAAATTTTTTATTTTGACCTTGAGACGGTCAAATCAAGGTCAAGTGTTTAAAAAGCGCTCAGAAGCTGTTTGTTTAAATGCATTTATCTTATTTTTAGCATTACCCAGAAACAACGATGTGGACGTAATAAGTTCTGTTTCCTTTGGGGTGCTTGTTTACCGTGAGTCCCTTGTCTCTCACTATTATAACAATTCTAATGATGGACAACTTAATAGGCACAATTCTCATTATTGGTCAAATCAAAATCCCCACTGGCACATACCTGTAGACCATCAAAATCGATGGACCTCATGGTATGATATGGCATAGTCAATGGTTACTTCATTGGTCCTTATTTTTTTGAGAAAAATGTTAATAGAGATAGCTATTTGGAGTTGCTAAGAGATCGGTTGCCAGAACTGTTAGAAGATGTTGATTTAGCTACGAGACAAAGAATGTGGCTCCAGTAAAATGGTGCAGCGCCACATTTTGCACGAATAGTACGAATAGTAGACTTTCTAAATAACAACTACAATGAGAGGTGGATCGGACGAGGAGGTCCAGTTAACCTCCTTGCTCACCAGATCTCACATCTCCAGATTTTTATTTATGGGGCTACTTAAAAAAATGTTTTTGCACAACGGCCAACAACTAGATCAGACATGAAAGACCGTATTCGTCGAGCTTGCGCAGCGATTCCAAGAGAAACTTTGCTAAGAATAGTACAACATTTCCAGAGGCGATTAAATTTGTGTCTTGAAGCCAATGGAAGCAACTTCGAATATTTGCTTCGTGGTTAGTAATTAGAATTGTTATAATAGTGAGAGGCAAGGGGACTTACGGTAAACAAGTACCCCAAACGTGAGAGGCAAGGGGACTCACGTTAAACAAGTACCCTAAACGTGAAAGGCAAGGAGACTCATGATAAACAAGCACCCCAAAGGAAACAGAACTTACTACGTCCACATCGTTGTTTCTGGGTAATGCTAAAAGTAAGAAACGCATTTAAATAAACAGCTTCTGAGCGCTTTTTAAACACTTGATCTTGATTTGATCTTCTCAAGGTTAAAATAAAAAATTTTAAAATATCATTTCTGACGTAAAATTTCCCGCTCTCTTCGAATCGGGTGTCAAAAGTAGATGGTCCCATTAAAAAAAATAACTCTGACCTCCAAATGACCTTGAAAATTGACCTCAAGGTCAAATTCATTAAATTAGAAAGATGACCCCCATTGCCCTGAACAAGTTTTGGCTAAACTATTTTTCTGTATCTGCCTTACCGACGGAGAAATTTGGGTAGGTTCTGTAAAATGGCCCACCGTGTATAAGAAGTTCTTTAAAAATGCATAAAATTTACAAATATGCAAATATATATATACTATATAAAATTGGATACAATACTTTAGAATATTTTTCCTACAAAACAAGTTTTATTGTGATCTTATTTTCTTATAAAGGTTTGCTCTTCTATAAAAAAAATTATATTTGTACAAAAAAATTCGCAGTTTTATTATTGTATATTATAAGAATTCTTTCGTAATATATTTCAATGATGTAAAAAAATATTTCTTTATTAGATACAACGAGACTGATAACATAAGCATAGTTCCGTGGGTGTGTGGCACATTCTTACTTTATATACTGCATACCGATTGGCAAATGCCGATGTACACAGCGGAAGTAATATTCAGATATCCCATTGTTGGTCAAATACTTTTCCGACAGCCTAAAGATGATCCCGAGATGGACACTGTTATAATAATAGAACATCTTGTTCATGCAGATGGCAATGCAATAAATAATACAGCGGACCATAGGTAAATCTTGTTTTTTAAAAACAATTTTATTATATATAACAGAGTTATTTGAAATTTAGATGGATGATACATGAGAATCCACCGGGGAAAGATTTTTACAATTGGACAAGTCGATGTTTGAGCGCTGGATCACTCTACAATCCATATAAGGTATTGAAATTAATTTGTTCGATTCGAACATTAAAAAATTAAAAACTTATGCTCTTTATCAAAAGCGCTAATGGATAAGCAAACGAATTAAACGTTTAGATATTAAATATTAAATATTTGGAGCACTCTATGATTTTTGAATAAAACTATGATTCTTTATAGACATAATTATTTTATTGAGAATCGATATATATCAACATTACATATGCATATTTTAGACCAATTTTTAAAGCGACGCCTACTGCTTAATCTCCTGCCGCTCAAGGCTCAATGGTCGTTAATCACGTGTGACGTTGTGCTTTAGGAATATATCGTACTTTTTGTCGACACAGTATTGTCATAATTATATTATTATAGAATAYATATATAATACATTAATAATAGAAAAATTTAGTATTTGAAATTAAAAATAAAAATTATTTAATAAAAAGGATATTTTAATCACGATTTGACGGAAGATATTATCCCATGAGCATATTTGATATAAGGACTTTCCTGAGGTACAGCATCATAATTGTAGATATATAGATTGCTGATACGAGTTGCGTTTATGCCAATTAAAGTCCGCATATTTATAAGGCAAAAGTTCAAACGTATGCACGTTAACGTATTGAAGAATAGATATACAACAATATAAGATCGCTTATGCTTATCTCCCATTACAATATTTTCATATTGTCATGAGGGATAGGCCGTAAACAAGCTATTGGTGCAATTTAGCGAAAATCTATAATACACGTTACACGAACTATAGATTTTAACGTTAACAACGTTTCTCCAAACGCAATCTTAATATACAGAGTGAGGAAAATACATGAAAATCCTGAAAAGTCTAAAAAAATATAAGTTTTACAAAAAAATAGTTCAGACAAAAGTTGTAGGATTTAAAGTCTATTTACTAATTTAATCAATTTGATCTTGAGTGGCATTGCCAAAATCAAGGTTGTAACGGTCTGACTTTTCGTGCGCGGGTTGCGAAAGTCCGAGGTCGGATCTAGCTTGTGGACGCCAGGTGAGAAATAAAGAAACGTGGTTTGGTGTTAACAAAAAGAAAACAGTAACAGATTTATTCTTTACGTGATATCATTACACATGCAGAGTTTAGTAGTTATGCAACATATTTACACAAGCGGCGTTAAATTGTAAGCAATCTATTGACATCGGCAGAGTTTAGCCGTTAAGCGATATCTTTTACACAGACAGAATTTACTCTTTTATTATTATATTTACACAGGCAGAACTTAGTCTTTTAGCGACATATTCGCTTTACGTTTCGTGCCTTAAGCGAGCGGGTACGACGCAAGTTTATTAGATTATCGTTTCGTTCGGATACATCATTTATTTACAGTACATCGGCTAGAAGCGCCTTACACGCGTTGAGTCTCTATTGCGGAACGCGTGCGGCAGTTGACGTGCACGTAGAGCTGTGACGTCGGACGCTGTGACAGCGCGGATCGGTTGGCCGGAGGCCAGCGGCGGGCCGCGCGAGACGCGTGGATTGGGTCGCGCGTTTAAACGGTCGCGTGCCGTGATACGCGTCTTCCGAAGCGGTGCCGATTCTTTCGGATGAAAAGCAGAGGCAGAGCCGAGAACACCCGTGCTCTGGTGAAAGGATAACGGCCGAGAACGCCCGAGCCGTTGATTAAACGGAGGCAAAGCCGGGAACGCCCGTGCTTTTGCTTTTCAGAGGTAAAGAGCCGAGAACACCCGTACTCTTTTAAGGATAGCTGTAGCCGAGAACACCCGTGCCGACAGCTCGGTGGATCGGATCTGGACCTGAGTGCTCCGTTATATACCCGCGGTCCGGCTACGGAGTGGTGGCCGCGCAAAGCGGCGTTGATGGAACGCGCGGCGCGGGGCGCGCGGCGTGGAGCGCGAACGCTCGGCGCGGAGCGCGCGCGGTGCGGGCGCGGAATGCTGGACGTGATGTGTGCGCGGTGCGGGCGCGGAACGCTAGGCGCGGTGTGCGCGCGGTGCGGGCGCGGAACATTTACACCTTATAAATCTAAAACTTAATAACTAGGACACGGCACATTATATACACTACATACATATTCACAGCAAGTGACGTATCGTCACAAGGTCACATTGATTTTTTTAAAAGAAAATTCCTATTTTTTATTGCATATTCTTGTAACTGATATATTGAGAGCTTTTCAAAATATTATAATAAAAATAAAATTCTTTTTGATTAAATATTCTTTGAGATATGAGTTGACAAAGTTTACACATTTTGAAATAAAATGTAAAATATCTCATAAATTATTCATTTTTTGGTAACTATATCTCGATACTTTTATGCACAAAATAATAAAACAAATCAATTGGTGTAAAGAAAACACACAGTTGCTTCTAAAAAAATTATGTAATTTACTATGTTACTACATAATGTGGGACAATTGTTCAATTGAAAAGATGATAAAATTATATAAAAGAAAAAGAAAAAGAATCATTACGAGAACACCGTAAGACACACATCAATATACACTTACTAGGATTGAGACACTTATTTTCTAGAAATTTCGGAATGCCTAGAAGAATCGTGAAACATAACTGCTCATCAATCCATTAATTAGCGATTTTTATGCATTATATTTTTATGCATTATATTTTTATGCATTATATTTTTATGCATTATATTTTTATGCATTATATTTAGCGGTGCGTATAGTACAGCGTGTTAGCGAACGGTGTAACCTTCCAAATGTCAGTCGCGGTGATCCACAAAGTGGTGCCAGATATCAGGAATCGGAATCGATGTGTGATCGATGGGCCGGCCCAAATTCGCGGCGAGTTGCCGAGAGGCGAGCGTACGTTTCCCGATCGCGGGAATGGTTGTAATTTCGGCGCGTGCGTGGAGCGAGAGATCGCGAGCACGAGGCGTGGAACCAGCAAGTTTTGAATGGGCGAGAATGCAGGGGAGCACAGCTGCCGAGAACGCTCGGCGGAGGCTGAGAACGCTCAACCTCCTGGTTCTTGCCGTGTCTTTGGAGGCTGGAATCGAGCAGTCGACTGCCGAGAACACTCGGCAGAGAACGCCTCTATCCCTTGGTCTCGTCGAAGACTCGGAAATTTAGAAACGGCTTGAGCGATCGACTGCCGTGAACGCTCGGCAGAGACGGAGAACGCTTTACTCCTTGGTCTTGTTGAAGGCTCGTTTGCTCTAGGAAGCGGATTCGCAGACTCAGCGGTTCGGGATGCTGGCCGGCGAGCGAAGTGAAGTCTTCCTCAAAAGATTATCTTTTTATACGGTAAAAATCGCGTGTTTGAGACTTTCCATTTCTCGGTTTCATCCGTCGCTAGTTTTCCCCACACGTTGCGGATAATGCGGAGCGGGAATTTCGGCGAGCGAGATGCCGATCGGTGGCATTCGTGATTGTCTGGGCATGTTCGTAGTCTTGTTGAATTTCCGAGCGGCAAAAATATATCGGGTGCACCGCGCCGTAACGTCCTGAAGGCAGGACGTTTTTCAAGCAGATGACTGGCTAAGAACGATGCTCTTTCAGGGTGCATCGTTACAGGAATAAAGTAATAAATAACGAAAATGCTCACGTTTTATTTTCAATCACACTAAAAAATGTAGTTATATTTACGAATGCACAGAACATGTGCAACAAATTATTTATAGAAACATCCAAGCTTTAACGAAATGATGTAGCAATATTTAAAATATTTCTAGTAGATTTGTAGTTACAGCCATCTATAGTGAATCCTCATTAACTGGCACACTTAATATTCATTAATTTCTTAACAAATTCTGTAATTCTAACATATTATATAATCTGTTTATTTATATAAAGGACTAACATTTCAGGTGGACTGGAAGCCGAATAGCTCCTGTTTTACTGCAGAAAGTTCATTGTGTTTTTTGGGTGACTTAACAAGACATGGAACACTTGAAATTGCTGGTAGAAAGGTCAACGCTTTAGAATTGACTCGAAGACTTTTTACGGATACGATGTTATCTTTATCAGGATCTAACTCATTATTCGGCAAAAGCTTAGTTATTTATGATGATCATGGTCCAGTTGCAAGGGGAGATCGACTGGCCTGTTCTATGTAAATGTGCAGTAAATTAAATTAGATTAAACAAAATTTTTTCTAGTAATAGAATAATTATATATATTGTTAGTATTGGTGGTGTTTACCGACGTAAAGCGGTCGTCAGGGATTGGTTTGGTAATGGTGAACAAATATCCTTGAGAGGAAAATTGGAGTTGTTGCAACAGACTGAATACGATGTCACTAATGTGGAAGTATCTCTCGAAGGTCTTGATGGAAAAATGAGCGGATATCACATACACATGGTAATATTTATAAATACGTATAAAGATTTTATGTCATACATATATAAAATTAAGAAAGAGCATCAGATGTATCGTATATTTTTGCAACATTTTCTTGGACATTTTACTTTTACATGTCATTTTCATTATAATAACATTATTGTAAATAATAATAAATAAATTGTTATAAATTGTCAATTAAATTTAAATATTTAAGAAAGAACCTCAATTATATTTTACACACACACACACACACACACACACACACACACACACACACACACACACAAATTTTTAGAAATATGCATTGCATTATACACTGTGTGTGTGTGTGTGTGTGTGTGTGTGTGTGAAATATAATTGAGATTCTTTCTTAAATATTTAAATTT
>JANQDE010000389.1:41787-62388 GCA_037157785.1 Cephalotes varians | reverse complement strand
GAATGAAAATAATAGGATCTCTAAAAGTACTGTAATCCGTACTATTCAACGTTTCGAGGACATTGGTAGCGTTAAAAGCCGCTCAAGATCTGGTACGTAAAACAGCAACAAATAATGATAAGACATTAGATGTTTTACAGTCTTTTGTTGAAAATCCCCATATTTCCATCAATCGCGTTGCACAAGAATACGAAATCGGTCATGCATCTGTCAGTAAAATTTTGAAATTGAATAAATGGCATCCATACAAACTCCATTTGTGCCAAGAGTTGTCCGAAGATTTTGATAGATGCATCGAATTTTGTGATCTTATGATGAGATAATTATTGACGATCCTCTATTACTTAATAATATTGTTTTCTCTGATGAGGCAACATTTGAACTGACTGGAATTGTAAATAGACACAATTGTAGGTACTAGAGTGACGTTAATCCTCACTGGAAAATCATACCCAATATCCACAAAAAGTTAACGTTTGGGCTGGTATTCTTAATGGTAGACCAGTTGGCCTTTTCTTCATTGAAGGCAATTTGACAGCACAGGTATGCACAGTCATGCTTCGCGAACAAATTGTTCCAACTATTCGAGACATAGCTGGTGGAAATATGGATGAAATTTATTTCCAACAGGATGGAGCTCCACCTCATATTAGGTGTCATTGTCCGTCAATATTTGAATGAGGTCTTTCAGGACAGGTGGATAGGGCGAAGGGGTCATATTGAATGGCCACCTCGATCTCCGGACTTGACCCCACTTGACTTTTTTTTGTGGGGTTACTTGAAAAGTAAAGTTTATGCCACCAAGCCTCAAGATTTAGATGATTTAAGAGGGAGAATAACTCGAGAGATAGAATTAATACCGCCGKAAACGTAYCGGAATGCRGTTTCAGCTGTTTATAACAGATTGGCACATYGCCAGGYTGTTGAAGGGCAACAATTTGAACATTTGTTGTGAATTGTTTGATACAATTGAATATTTTGCCYAAGCTGACCAATTGGAATGAAATTCGCCTTAACGCCGGACCCACACGCCACTCTTGCCTTAACTGACCGGACCCACACGCGACTCTTGCCTTAACTGGCCGGACCCACACGCCACTCTTGCCTTAACTGGCCGGCCCCACACGCCACTCTTGCCTTAACTGGCCGGAACCACACGCCACTCTTGCCTTAACTGGCCGGATCCACACGCCACTCTTGCCTTAACTGACCGGAATCACACGCCGCTTAACAAATTGTTAATTTCCAACCTTTATAACTCAAAAAGTACTTAATGAAAAAATGTTTTATTATAGTGTTTTGGAAAGCTCTCGAGATAAGCTATAAAAATATGCAATAAAATGTAGGGGGTTCCATTTAAAAAAATAAGGTTGACCTAGGAGATATACACTATTACACGAAGCAAGTATATATATTTTATGTACATACGAGTAAAAGATCAAATCGAAGTTATCTTTCCCTTTTGTTATCTTTCGTTAGTCAATCAAAATAAAATGACGCACACTACTATTACACAAAATAAATATATATATTTGTATGTATTGCGACCGCACTCACGAGTGACGGGCAACTTCGTCGCGAGTCCGCGATCTCCGGAACCTCCGAAAACAATACTGTTAGCGAAATTCTCTAAGTTGGGCGGCAGGCACGAGTGAGCGTGCCACTCTTACGCGAGATTTACTCGGGCCACAAGAGAAATACAAGGTTTTACCGGAAATCGCGAGTCACGACGGCCACGATAACCACGGCAACTCAGCCACGGAATTGGCAGAGGGGCGGTTCGGTATGTGGACGGGAAAAATCCGGGGAGGCGAGAGAGAGGTTGCAAATCAGTTAACGCAAGCAGCTAAATAGTAGCAAAGATATATTTCGAGACGACTTTTACAGATTGGGCGGATCTATAGTCGACCGGCCGGTATAAAGTGGCCTTTACTTCTTCCTGCGCGATTCGGTTCGAACTCTAACGGATGGTCAGGACTCTACTCGGTCCGCTCGGTAGCAATGCAGGGCGCGCAAAGCACAACGGGCGCAGACTTGCTCCTCGGCGGCGTTCGTCCCGTTCCGTACTCTAGAAGGGCGACAGCTAAAGACTCTACGTGAGCGTTATTGTACAAACTATATTATAGAAACGAGCCTCCCGACAGCTCGACGCGACCAATACACGCAATCTCACAAAATCACGCCCGAACACCGTACAATAATAAACGATAACGACAACGCACGAGTGACTGCGCTGTGGCGATACGCGGGAGAGAGAAACGCAAAATTCTTAGGTCGACAGGGTGGCGCGGCAGCCGATCACGTTAGCAATAGTTTCCCGATACGATCCGACCGACTATGCCGCCGCGCGAACCTCTCAGCCTGTGGAGCGAGCGACCGGACTGTGCAAGTTCGTCTCACCGAAACGGCGACCTTGTTCTTCGTCCTCTCGTACGGTAACCTTCCGGAATTCTGTGCTCCTTGATGGATTCGCACGCACGCAACCAGCGATAGCCACAACGACAGTGACGGCTCGTCGTCTTGCAGGAAGCTCGCTCCCCGCTACTCCCACCTATGGGCCGCGAATTGTTTCCCAATTGGATGTCCTCGCTCCCGTGGTCCCCAATTATAGGGCCAATCATACGGGACCGCGCTCGGCGGCCCGTGGCGCGCGACTCAAATGGCGGTCGCTAACGCGGCAGCTTTTCTGGATCTTCCGCAGCCGTTCGTGACGCCTCTGAGTCCGGCTCATGGTTCCGCTCCCCTGAGCGGTTTCCACTATCAGGACTAATATCCTGTCCATTCGATCTCCAGTTCTCTGCTTCCCGAGGACCCATCCTCCCGGCAGCCTCTTGGCTCACGGCAGCTGCAAACATAGAGAGCGATAGACACAATTCGATAAGGCAAGGGGGAGATGGAGGAGACGATACAACCTGCATATTGAAGTCCCTCCTCAGGCCGTCCTCGCAGCTCTTCGATAGCGGTCCTCTTCCTTTTCTCCTCGCCTGGGCTGAGACTCACCGCACTCGCACAGTCCTAGTCACTAATTCTTACATTGATAACAAATGAATAACTAACAAAAGAATAAAGCGCGTAAATGAGTCCACGCGACTCCGCCACGCCTCTCTCCCGCAAATTGTGGGATCACAGGATCCAGGCGCGCCGGTAATTAAAGGTCTCTAATACCAATGATGGCGCCTACAAGGCGTCACGTCACAGTATATACGAGTCACGTCACAGTATATACGAGTCAAAAATCATATACATAGGTTGATTTTGACTAACGAAAGATAACAAAAAAAGGAGAAATAACCTCGATATGTCAATAAAACTGAACATGTATTTAATCCTGAAGCTTATGTCTAAGCTTAGTGATACAAAGTCTTCCAAAACCTAGGCTGCGTTCGGGCAGACGCTATTAGCGCTGAAAATCTGTAATGCACGTAACGTGTACTATAGATTTTCAGCGCTAATAGCGTCTGCCCGAACGCAGCCTTAATATCTTTTATTATTAAACATACTAGCACCATAGAGATATAAGAATAGAGTGCGYGAGTCATATGCTAACGCGTAAGCGGCAGCGATATAGGAATAGAAAGAGAGCGTTGCATTAAGGGCCCCTGCTGTCCTTGTCGCTTGCTTCGCGTGAACCTAATCTAACCTAGGCTGTGTTCCCATTTGGTTTTATTCACCACACAGTATCCAGTGGCCGCCATGTTGTACTGGCTACTGGACTGGAGAATCGTTCCCTTTTCAGTGAATACTGCGTTGACGTCACAACTCGTACACGCTGGCTATTTGTCGTTCCTATTGTAATTTGACATTTTATTGTGATTTTGTTCGTTGATTTTTCTTTATTCTGTGTTGCTATCGTCACAATTTGACTAGCACTCGCAGCACTCGCAGTGAATATCGGAACGTACCCTTGTAAGCACTRCTGTCAATCAATGACGCTAGCGCACCTAACGTCTAAAATTCGAAAGTGTACATACGCACATACATAAGATAGATTTTTGGATTTTTACACTTTACATAATAATAACCTTTTTCCTACAGCACGTGCAGTAAAAATAAGCATACTTTCATTATATAATTTGGGTATGCGCTATCGATCGAGCTTATTATTAACTCAGCCGTTATTGAGATCTGATAATCTCGGCTCGTCTCAACTTTTGGACTCGCGTAAAGATACACGGTCCGTCTCGCGCTATGCGTGAACTTGGCGCGAGACTTTACCGTGTCTCTTGATAATGCTGAGTAAATCAAAATTTTTATAATAATTATCAGTGTACATTATTAATGTACATTATTAATGTACATTATTAATGTACATTATTAATTACTTCCTTATTATTCCCTACTTATTAAATACACTAGAATTTTTTAATGATCGAATGTTAATCATTGCAACATAACGTGCATAATTTTAAGTAAGAGTTATGCTGAGTATACAAAATGTGATTGCAAGTTTGCAGTAGTCGTAATGTCTGTCGCGACAATTAATCAGAAGCACCAATGATTATTATTGACGCGATTGACTATCGCGACAAGTCTTGCGATTGTTACAACGCATTGTAGACCCCGTATTACAAGTTTTAATGTTTCTAATAATACTTTACTTGCTACTATATGGGGTGATTGAAAAAAAATGTTTGTCCTTAGGTCATATTCCTGACTTGATTCTAAGACGATTTTTTCTTTGCCAAAATTTTGTCTGAAGCTTAGTTTTTTAATTATAATAAAAAATAGTTAGGGAATGACGGGCCGTGTATAGAAGGTAGCCAGGGTCAGCGCTACTACTACTGTCGTAGACGGTACGAGGGATCCTCGTTGCGGTCAGACGATCGCTACACACGCGTGAACATGCATATGCGATCGCATTCTCTCTCTCTCTCTCTCTCTCTCTCTCTCTTTCTCTCTCTCTTTCTTTCACGCACACAAAATTATCTTGTAAAAATTCGATCATGCTGCAGCTTGAGAAAAAGAAAAACTTCCATTTCGATGGGTCACGTACAGCTCCAAACAAATGTTTGTTAATTGAACTTCCACTTACTTGGATATCACACGTTCCCACTGCTACAGAATGCACACAGATCGAATAATTAATACTTCGTTTCTTATGAAATGTATCACTTTGACATATTTACGCTCGATTGACACACATACAAACTATTCACTCACTTGAAGAAAACAAGACATTTACTAATGTATTTCTATGAGTGTCCGTTTTATCGATAATTTATAATTATTAATCATTGTCATTTAGTCACTCGGTAATCGAAAATCACTCGAAGGAAGAAACACATGCCGCATTTACTTGACGATAGCATGCAATCGATTGATTTTAATAGAGAATCTGTTAATTAATTACTATGAATCACTGCCGAATTAATTAATCACTGCCTACTTATAACTTCCAAGAATCCAAGATTGCTAAATTAATTTTTGTACAAAACTAAAAAGGCTGTGTTCCAAAATTGACTGTCAGTGCTAAAAATTTATAATGTATGTGACGTAAACTATAGATTTTTAGCGCTAGCAATCAATTTTGGAACACAGCCAAAAACTGTATAGTCATAATGCGTCTCTCACTCATCTTCTTTTCATCTTCGAACTCAATTTTGCTCGCATTGAAGGAATTATTATTCTTCGAATATCCGTAAAAGATCTCATAATATTGCGCCTTTTATTTAATTTTTTTATGAAGTTTTTTACTTACAAGAAAAATAACTTTGCTACTATCTTTATATAGTAGCGTTCATACAAATTATATGGTTATAACATCCTATCCCTAGTAGCACAATTCATAATATTAATCCAATATATCCCCACTGTCTACCAATGTTTAACCAATATACCGCCAATAAATTGTGTTACTAGAGATTTTATATTACGATGATGTCACAGCACTATTACAGCTGTAATAAAAATTGCACCACACTGTTACTATAACATATACTTAACACATATACTATAACATATACTTGATCATAGAGTTAAGATAATAATGACATCACAGTGATAATTTATCCGTGACCTTGTGACTCTATTGTGATATTATTGGGACTTTTTTATTATGGGGGTATTGACTGAGTTATAAGCTTTTTGATAACTAATCCTGGTCTTCTCTATTTTTTTATACAGCGTTTATACAGTGTTTTTTCTTTTCAAAAATAAAAGAGCATCAAATGACAAAAATTTTTTTGAATTTTTCAAAATGATGAAAATGACCTTATTTTTTTCATTTTCATTTTTTATATAAACAAACTTAAAAGTCATAAATCTATACATAAATCCAACATACAAATCACTAGAAAAACATGTTGAAATGTCACTTCTCAGAAGATGTCATATGTTTCAACCACACTCGAAACAAATTCACGCGTTCAAATGCCACCTATAGAAAAACGCTACAAACTTTTGTTCCAATTTGATATATTTCTTGTGTAATTCTTTAACTATTATTAGTTAATTTTTTATAATTAAAGAAAGAATATATTTTTACGTAAAAAATGTAGCAAAAAAAAATATATATATTTCTTTGGTATTTTATATAAATTAATTTTATAAATAAAATTTTATATATGTATATATACAAGGTGGCCCATTTTAATCTAACCACTCAAATAACTCACTGGGAATGACTCAAATCAAAAAAAGTTTCGGGACAAAAGTTTCCTATTTTTGGGGGGAAATTGAATGGTGATCTTAAAGTTGACCTTGAAGTCGATTTTCAAGGTTATTTCAAGGTCTACTTCATTTTTTTAAATAGGAACCTCTATTTTTGACCCCAGATTCTGATAGTGTTTGAAATTCTGCGTTCAATCATATGAATTTTAATAGGGGTCAAATGTCATTTCAAGGTCAAAAAGAAAAAAAAGATTATAAATAAATGCTGATTATAAACATAATTTTGACTTCAATTGACGATATTGCATGGTGAAAATTTTTCTCCTGTCAGCATTCCCCAGGAATAATGACTTTAATGTGGCAGAACTTTGTTTCCATCGGGGTGCTTGTTTATCGTGAGTCCTCTATTGCAGTGCTCGGAATTAAATGCACATTTCAGTCCGATTTCCGAGGCGCAGCCCAACCGTACTTTTCGGCAAATTATCATTATGGTTCCAGCATATTTCTTATCGCGACGCTCCTGAGGCACAGCGTCACGTGAGCGATCGGCGTCGAGCTACGAGCGGTAGTGGGAGGACGGTGGGCTGCGCCTCGAAAATCGGGCTGAAATGTGCATTTAATTCCGAGCACTGCTCTATTGAAATCAGCGATTTCAGCATTTAATTTACTGCAACTAACATTATTTCAGAAATTTTAAATTTAAGTTAAAATTTGCGCTCTCTGCATTTAATTTACTGTGAGTAACATTAATTTTTGAGATCTTGAAATTGTAATTGAAATTTTTTAATATCAGTTTGATTAAATTACAGAAAAAAACGAAGTACAATAGTGCTCTCTAGGACTAATATTATCATTATGGCTGATTATTCTGCTAATCACATTATTGATATGGTGATAGTTTTAGGCGAATGCCAGAACAATTACCGGGCAGCAGCACGGTTGTACGCTGAACGATTTCCTTTAAGGCGTCATCCCAGTGACTCATGTGACAATACGTGCGTTAACTATTAGAACTCGTGGTGGACACCTTAACCGTCACCTTTGAACCTTAGCATGACGCATATGGCTGAAGGCGGTATTTCATGCTTTTTGAAATTTCAGGGTTCAAAACAGGCGTTTATTCTAAAAAAATAGTTTACCTTAAAAAACCTTAAAAATGCTGTTATTTTGATGTTTTGACCTTGAAATGACTTTGAAATGACATTTGACCCCTATTAAAATTCAAGGTTGAACGCAGAATTTCAAGCACTATCAGAATCTGGGGTCAAAAATAGGGATTCCTATTTTAAAAAATGAAGTAAACCTTGAAATAACCTTGAAAATCGACTTCAAGGTCAACTTCAAGGTCACCATTCAATTTCCCCCCAAAAATAGGAAACTTTTGTCCCGAAACTTTTTTTGATTTGGGTCATTCTCAGTGARTTATTTGAGTGGTTAGATTAAAATGGGCCACCCTGTATATATATAAATTTATTTAATAATCCATATTGTAATTATTTTTTCGTTTAAAATAATTTAATTTCAAGAAAATTACATTTTAATTTAATGTAATAGCGTTTTTAAAATTAATTTTTAATTTAATTTAAGTTAATTCAAACTTTTAACAATAAGTTAGCTTTTTGTTCATGTAACTTACTCAATCCTGTTCGTATGTCTACTAATGTAAATATTACTACGTACACTTTACAGGTATCTGTAGAATATGGTTTAGAATTTCCATGCGAAGAGACAACGCTTTACGGAAATTGGAACCCATTAGGTGTCAATACGAGCGATATACCAGCAGCAGAAGAAGGTACGCTGGACCAATATGAGATGGGTAATTTGAGCGGAAAATTTGGCACTTTAGATAACAAAAAAAGATATATAATGACATACAACGATACAATGCTACCTTTGTTTGGTCCAAGAAGCATACTAGGACGTAGTATAGTGATTCATAAGAAAGAGAAGAATTTAAGGTAACTGATTTTGATAATAAAATCTACAAAGAACGGAAGAATTATTGAGATTTCTAAATACATAGAAAACAAATAATTTTTGAACGAAATAATTCAAATAAAAGTTATTATAATTTATGAAAATAAAAAATATTATCATTAAAAGTATTATTGTTTAAGGAAAAAATTTGATATATATACAAATTTTGTATAGTATGCAATTTTTATGAAATATCAATCTCATTGATATTTTCTTGTACATTACAAATTAAATAATTTTTCTTAAATGCTTAATTTTCTTTACATTAATCGATATTTAAAACTGTTGTGTTATAAAAGTGTTAAAGCAATAACAGAGTGAGTATATTACATGATATTTAATATTTTAAGTCAAATTTATCAGAAATAGAAATAAAAATATTCAACCAAAAATATATCATATAAAGTATTAATTTTCTTATTATTTTACTTGAATATGTTATATGAAGAATTTATAATATTAAAAGATAAAAGAAGGGAACTGAATTATATTAAAAAGATAATGTCTCACTCAAAGGAAAGGAAAAAAATGTGTATCCCGACAGGAAGCTATTCTCGCTCGCTTACTCGCGACACTTGCAAAAAGAGCTGAGAAAGAGCAATACTACAGTTTTCGAAACATTAACTTATTTATTTATTAATAGAGATATGTGTGAAGTTAGCCCTATACTTTTTGAATTTTATATTTTCAATAATTGTACTTAATTATGCTATGTTTGTGTCGATTTGTGCAAATCATAATTTTTTATAATTTGACCTATGTTCTAAAAAATAAAAAAATAATTTTCGACACTCTCGCACTTTTCAAATTTTAAAATTTTTTAAATTGTACTGATTAAATTTGTATCGCCCGCAAAGCGACAACGATAATTCAAAGTATAACAAGAAAAATTTTGAAAATTGAATTTTTTCTAGTTTTGCACTTCTTCTTAATTATGCTCAATTTTTTAAAATAAATTAGTGCTAATTTGTTCTACTATGTTATCAAGACAATTTTAATATTCCTTTTTGTTTAATTTAAAAAAAATTGACAAATAATATAAAATTTGTAGGAAATATAAAATAATAATGAATGATGTTGTTATATAATTAACAAATCTGTACAAGTTGTATCACATCGTGTCCATATCAATATGATTAATAAACAAATTAAAAATTTAGATAACCGTATTGTATCGAGAATCGATAAAAAAATCAATTGAAGAACAGTACAACTGAAAAGAAAAGACGAACAGATCATATTTCTGTTTTCATCCATCTTACAGTAAAATCAATTCTCGAGGATCAATTGTCGCTGCTTTCGTTCTATTTCATCTCTGTTGACATAATTCGGTACAAGTTGCGAATTGGACTTATCTATTTTCAACGTTACGGTGATGTGACATTTGTAATTCCTAAAACTTGCATTTGGCTAATTTTGACTGTACTGCGAAAATTGATGATTTGGTGACATTTTGTCATTAGGAAAAATTGTTCGTCCAGCACAATTTAAAAAGAATTGAACGGATCACATTTTAGTACTCTATTCCTTACAATTAATTTTTTTACCGATTCTGGATCTTTATTAATCTAAATTTTTTTATTTGTTTATCACACATATTGATATGGATACGACTTATACAGATAACAATTTATACAGATTTGTGAATTATGTAACAACGTAATTTATTATTTTATATTTTTTGCCAATTTTATATTATTTGTCAATTTTTATTAATTAAAAAAATATTGAATTTATCGATGGCATGATAGAGCACTAATTAGCACTAATTTATGCTTTATTATACCATTTAGCATTAATTTATTAGCATTAATTTTTATTAGTTTAGCGTTAATTTATAAAAATAATTTAATCATTAAGAAAAAATGCGAAGCTAGGAAAAATTCAATGTTTAAAATTTTTTTGTTATAATTTTTGAGTTATCGTTGTTTATCGCTTTTGCGGCACAAAATAGCACAAAATTAGTGTAATTCAACACAATTAAAGAAATTTCTTGTGGTACTCCAGTTTGGGCCACATATCTCTAAGAAACCTCCATAAAACTCCATAACGCGTTAATGCCATAAACTCTCAACCCCTGGGAATCCGATGAAAACAGCGGAGAATCTTGAATGAAGAGTTAATAAGATTGTGACCTCGGAGTCTTGTACTTGAGTATCATACATCCAGAACTACATGATCCCACAACTTCATCATCCCATAATCCCATAACCCCGTAACCTCTTCATTCTAAAGATCCAACTAAAAAAGTAGGATCATAAATAGGGAGGGGATTCATGTCATTGTGACATTAGAATTTCAACGGCAAATCTTCTGATCATATAACCCTGAGAATTCAAAAAAAGAAGAGGCTCTTTTTTGGGGAATCGATTAGATGTTGTCCTTGGGATCTTGTTACCAAGTAAGCCTATAGCGCTCTAGGCAATTCGAGGCAAACTTTCTACCACATGTGAATAATGTGAAGAATCTCAACAGGGAAATTCATGAGATTATGTTCTTGGAATCTTGAAATAGAGTAGTCCGAGACCTCTCAGGCCTTGAACAACAAACCTACAGCCGTATAACCCCGTGATTCTGGAAATTCAATAAAAGCAAATTGGGGAATCTCAATTGGGGATTCAATGAGAACGTAACTTCATAAGTGGAGTATTTTTTCAGGTAATGTATGCTTAGGTTTTTCTTTTAGATCTCTTGCTTTTGCGAACCTTTTTATCTTTGAACGACCTATGTAACGGATTTCTTTTACGCCCTTCATCACATGTTCCCTCTTCAACATCCAACAAAAGTATGCAATCATATCCCTTCCTTGATATCGGCGCTCCATTTCTTTGGGGATTTGGCTTAATATCTTGGTGGAATTTTCGCCTTGTTTTTTGTAATCTTCAAGATTGTCTGGGAAATATTGGAGATGTGATTTGAGAAAGTGCAATTTCAAATTCATCAAGCATCCTAGGTGCCAATTCTTTATCAATTCAGCGACTAATTCTTCGTAATTCTCACTTTTATGATTGCCTAAGAAATTTTATATAGGCTTTAGGCGCTATAGGTTTATTTGGTAACAAGGTTCCAAGGACAACATCTAATCGATTCCCCAATAGAAAGTCTCTTTTTTTTTTCATTGAATCCTCAGGGTTATACGGTCAGAAGGTTTGAAAAGCTGTGACATCAGAGGTTGCTTGATTCCGAGATTCTAATGTCACAATGAAATGAATTCCCCTATTCATGACCCCACTTTCAGTTGGATCTTTAGAATGAAGAGGTTACGGGGTTATGGGATGATGAGGTGGGATCATGTGGCTCTGAATGTATGATACTCAAGTACAAAGTTCCGAGGTCACAATCTTATTAACTCTTCATTCAAGATTCTCCGCTGTTTTCATCGGCTTTCCAGGGATTAAGTGTTTATGGCATTAACGAGTTATGAGGTTTTACGGGGGTTTCTTAGAAATATGTGGCCAAAACTGGAGTATCACAATGTTGTTAGATTAAAGTTTTTATGTTGAATCACATTTAGAGTCTGATTCAAATGAGTACTACTTGACTGGGTAAGCAATACTAAAATCTAACAGTTTTTTGGTGTTAAAAAAAAACCCTGACGTGCTGGGGCAAAATGGAGGTTAGATTCGTGTTTAGCGGCTCAAAGTACAAGAAATAGGTATGGTCAGTACTCCAGCACAGACCACTTTTTTTTTTGTGGGCCTGTGTAATCAATAGTCTCAGAGTTCTACAATTGGTAAAATAATTAAGTCAATAAAACAGTCAAAAATTTAAAACGGTTACAAGATGTTATCGTATAAGCCGCCAAGATAGAATTGAGATTATAATGTCAAATTTAAACAATGTTATATGTGTCATCAAAGTTATACGAATAATAGGACGGAAAAAACCAATTTACTCAAGATCTAAATATATGCGTCATCGAGATGTTCCGTGTCGGACTGTAAATTAATGCCATTCTTCCGTTTTTTTAAACATCTTTTCTGATACTAAATGTTTCCCAAGAAATCTTTTTGAATCTAAAATCTTGACATCCTCCCAATCAAAATCGTGAGGAGGAAATATATATTATACTTTAGAATTCTTGTAATTAAGGTATAATATGATCGGTCCGATCCGCTGAGCGTTGATCTCGTTTTCTCCTACGCTTTTTTATTTCCTAAAACAAGTTAAAAAATGTTTGCGGCACAAATCGGCACAAACATAGCACATTTATTGAAAATGTAAAAATTTAAAAAGTGTAGGACTAACTTCACACATATTTAAGAGAACAATCTTTGTCATATTAAACAACTCATCGCGATAGTTCCGACTCTTCTTTCTTATTTTATATGGTTTGTTGGCAGGAATCGGAAATTTTCTTTTTAAAACTATTGATTTTTTTACTGATTATATACGGAGAGAAACATATACAAAAGAAATTTCACGAGCGCAACACTGCCTCCTTTTTTCAAGTTGTGACAACTACGTCAGATGGATTTCCACAGAATTTTCCCCAGTTGTGTTTAATAACTTTGCTGAAATTCTGCCTTCTGAATCAACGTTCTCTTCCATCTTTTCTTTTCCATGCCCCAGCATGACGCTTTTCTGAACGAAGAAATCTTTGAACAAGGGAGAGGGAGGAACGCCCGTGAATTGGACTTCCTAAGGACTTATCTAAAATTCTACGAGAAAATCACAGATCAAAAACCATGGACGAGACAAATTTTTTATTTTAAGAACTTTATTTATCTTCATTTGATATTAAACAGCTCAATTTATAGTAAAAGTCACACGAGCAGAATTCGCAAAAAGAGCAACGCTAGTTTTCGAAACACTGACTTTATTTATTCAATACAGAGAATAATTTTTTCCAGATCGAATATTTACCGTAACAGTATTTCCAGTGAGCTGTAAATCTTCGATGAGAGTCTCTTTATTTTATGTATTTTATGTCTCATTGGCAAAGTCAATCTTTTTAAAATTTGATTTTTGATCCAATTTATGAGAAGGCGCGAGAGGTACTTCACAGATACACACAAATACAAGCGCGCGCGCGCGCGCACACGCACGCACACACACACACACACACACACACACACACACACACACACACACACACACACACACACACACACAAAATAGTTTTTCACAAAAATATTAATAGTATTAATAAAAAGAAATGCTTTAAACATTTTATGTAACATATTTTTCTTTAAAGTTGTGATTTTTTTTTTTAATTTTTATTTATAATATTCAATTGTTTTATTTATCTAAACTATTTTTTCAAATTATTCTATTTCCAATGTATTTGAAAGTCTCAATATTTTTATTCTATTTTATTCTATATATTTTTATTTGATCCTTCTTCATGACAATGATATTTCATGTTCGCGTTAGATGGGCGTGCTCCACTATAGAGAGAGGATATTCTCCAGCTGATGCTAGTGAGTTACGTGCCATAGCGTCGTTCCATCATCCACAAGGCTTTGTGTACGGTTATATAAGATTGGTAATTTGATAAAATCAGATAAAAATTTTACATAAATTGATCATAAAATTGATGCATGATTTCTCGAGAATGTACATATATACATATAATTGCAGACACAGCTTGTTTATAAAGATGGTAGCCAAAGTGAGACAGTAATCGAAGTAAATTTACGACATCCCGGAAAGCACAATCGCAATATCGTAAAAAATGAATCTGAATGAAACTTATTTGATGTGTGTTTAAAAAAAAACATATATTATATTAATTGCGTATTTAATTTTAGACCAAAAACCATAATTGGGCGATATACGTAAACCCTGTGGGTGTAGATGCCGCAGTGAAAGTGAAGAACACTCGATGCGTAGCAGCAGGATATCCATGGAATCCTTATTTTACACAATTAGCCGATCCGTTGAACGTAAATATTATTGATTCCTTGGAGTATATTTTTCAACTTAATCAAGATAATAATTTTTTAATATAGATATCAATTAGTTGAGATACAATCGTCTATTAAAATAATTATCTTATCGTTTCTTAGGATGATCTTTATAGAGAAGAATGTGGCCCTGATTTACCACTTAGATGTTACGTTGGCGATATATCGTCTCGTCTAGGTCCCATTAATATCGGAGAAAAGCGACAAATATTTACAGATTCCAATTTTCCTCTAGATGGATCGGTATCCGCAATGGGCAGATCTATTGTCATTTTTGATAAGGATTTTGGCGATAATAGATTTGCCTGCGCAAATATTGAACCCGATAATGATATCGTTAAATATGCGAATATTAGAAAACCACCGCGATTTGTAGTGTAAGCTATCTACTTATAAAATATTATCACATTAAATATTACAATATTGTGTGTGTATATATTAAACACTGCAGTAGCATCGTAACACCTTGTAAAATATTTTTTTATATAAGAATATATTTAAATTTATACAAACATATAGGGTGCCTGGTAAACTACGGAAAAATTTTTGTGATCGTGTAGAGCACGTAAACTGAATAAAAAAATTTTGTACCATTTTGTAAAATTCACAATAATTAATAATGTTATTAATTATAGAATATTGCCGTATTAGTGCGCGGCAGGATAGGACCGCCCCACACGCCCGCGCGAAGTTGGTCGTTGCAAGGGACGCAAGGTATTATTTACAAGCGATAATGGCGTATCGCTCCTATGGGCTCCTACCGCACGTGCTAATACAGCGATTTTCTTTAATTAATAACTCGTTAACTATTACGGATTTTGCAGAATAGTACAAGATTTTTTTTTATTCAGTTTGATGTGCTCTATCCGCTCACGAAAATTTTTCCGTAGATTACCAGACATCCTGTATGTTTATATAAATTTAAATATATTCTTATATGAAACATTTTTTACCGGGCGTATATAAAAAATCGATGAGCCATGTAACTACGTAAAACATTAATGTTTCTTTCTTATCTATTTATAAAAAATGTTATTATAATAATCATTTACTGCACTTGATTAAGTGCAATTTGAACTCTTAAAATTTTTTCGAATGTTTTGATTTTAAGTTTATTTTATATTTAGAATTTACATAAAATTATAGTAAAATCGCAGAAAAATAAAATAAAATTTTATATATATATATACATATATAAATATGTGTAAAATTTTTTAAATAAAAGTTTAATTTAGATTTAGATTTTCACCTCAGTATACAATACTTAATTAATTATATACTGAGATAAATCTAAATCTAAATAAAACACTTTCGTTAAAAAGATATTACATATGTTTAATAAATAAAATTTTATGATTTATTTAGTTTTGAGCAGTTAATTTTTAATTTAATGATACATTTTTAAATATTTTTTATGTACTCGGCATACATATATACTTTTTATTTTTGTAAAATAGAATTCGTAAATAAGGAATGATATAGGGATAAGTAATTTGCTGATTTTTGTAGAGCGCAATTCTTAGAGGATGTAAGAAAAGTGATGGATATTCCTGAATGGATGTTATCCATTGATAGCAGAAAGACGAAGATATTACATAATGGCGCATGCATTCAATTTCTTTTGCATTTCAAAGGTAAGTGCTTGCCGCTATAGAGATACTAACTCCAAGTGTCCAATGCCAATTTTTTTTTGTTTAAATATGTTATCAAGCTTCAAAATTTAAGGAATTATTTTTTTATATGTGTTTTCTGCCGAAAATCAAACTTTATCAAATATTATTGAGTTTATCAAATAGAGGAAACCGGAGCGTTGTTACAGTTTTTGTTTAATGATTTTTAGAAAAAAATGAATGTAAGATTTTGAAACATTTTATATGTAAAATACACCTATATCTCTTAGATATTAAAACAAAAAAAATATTATTCTTAAATATATCATCGTACAAATAAGTTACTTAATTTTTAATAAAACTGTGAAAATGTGACAATCAATCCCATACTCGGGATTGATCACACGTTCCAAGATTGGTAGTTACACATTTAGGACTTTTTGCAATCATTTAATGCACGGTAATTCATATTAAATTCTAATGCGACTTGTCGGATAGATAAATTATGTATTTTTATTGCTCTAACGGTTTCCAAAATACTATCAGGCGGAATTTTACTTCTATTTTTCTTATTTTCGTGCCATAGTAATAATTTAATCTTACATAACTTCTGTACGACTGTTCAAGCCAGTGTCGCCAGAAAACGCGGCTTTCCTGAAGAATAAGTAGAAAAACTCATTTAGGACATCTACATGACATTTTTTTAGTAAGAGATTATATTCATAAATTTTGTTACAATGATTACTCAACTATAACCAAAACTTATTTAAGACATGCCATTTTTGATTGCAGTGAAATTGTGATCGATAATGTCAAAAACTAACAAAAAAGACAAAATAGGAGATCAGAAAAATTTACTCGCCAATTTCATTTTCTTAAAAGTTGTTGTAAGTAATATACACGATACAATTGACGCAAACTATTTTACATCATAAATTAATATTACCTTAGCAATCTAGAATATAAAAAAGAGAATTTTCTGGCATATTGATTAAGTTATAAGCTTTTTGACAACTAACTCCGTATGACAACTTGCTCCAATCTTCACTACCTTACAAAAGTAATAAAATAGATATTTTATTTTATTTAAAAAAATAAAATTTATTAAAAAAAGTTTTTTTATTTAATAATTGAAAACTTTTGTTTAAGTTGTTATATAGATCATCTTAAATAAAATAACTTTTACTAAAAAATTTTTTATAACTCTATTATTTAAAAAAACTGATAAGTGTATATATTTAAATTATACTGTAATTAACCGTACATAAACTTAACAGTGATTGTATATATTTATTATAATATTTAATTTTTGAAAAAAATATATCATACTTAGTTAAAGAAAAAATATATTATAAATAGAAAATTCAGTTTCCGGAATTGCACGAGTGAAACAGTCAATGTAGCTCAATGCGACAAGAAGCACATAAAAATTTAAAATTTTTTTCAAAATGGAACTCAATACGATAATTTTTCTCTGAGTTAACATAGAATTCTGAGAAAACATAGAATTCTATATGAAATAATGATGAATTGTGATCTGTAGTGCTGTTATCAATTCCAATCAATTTTGTTCAAAGATATATTGCGTATTAATTATTTGATATTACATTCGTGTATATAAATATGTGTGCGTGCGTGCGTGCGTGCATGCGTGCGCGCGCGAGTAAGTATGTATATTATGGTAGAAAGAGAACAACAGTTGCGTACGTGTGTGTGTGTGTGTCGCGCGTGTATATGTGCGCGGTATGGGCGTGAGTGGCTATGTTGCACATATGTGCATATGATAATGCAGGTATATATGTATAGGACAGAAATGAGAATCCTATAGCTCGTTATTTATAATATTGTGACGACATCAAATTTTGTTGTTTTTTATAGATATGTTAATAATAGTGTGTTAATAAGTGTAACCTCTGCGGACTCAGATTACCTCTTCCATACGACGAAGTATACTTGTGATCAAAGTTCTTATTTCAGCCTAGTCTATCTTATATTAAGCTTTCTTAAGAACTTCTTGTAGTATTTGTGAAGCTGGTACATGATTTCGTACTTTTTTTAGATTGTCCCAGGTTTTCAATCAGGTTTAAATATATTTGCTGGCCATTTGAGATGATTTCTATCGTTATTATTATCGAAAAAATCGAGCATTCCGGTCGCAACATGCAGTTGAATATTGTCTTGCATAAACAAGAAATTAGATGAAATGTAAGGTACAACATGCAGTATTATATATTTTCCACGTATACATCTGCATCATTTGATATGTTCAAAGAAAGTTCCGTGTAAGCATTTGCAAAAATTCCTGTTCAATCATGACAGATCCTCCGTTATAGCTATGCCTTTCACTCACAGTACAATCTGCAAAATGTTTTTCAACATATTGATAAACGCGTTCTTATCCATCGAGAAAACGAAGGTTTCAAAACGAAATTCACTAAATAGAACACGATTTCAATTTGCATAAATCCAATTACTATGTTCAGTTGCAAAATTAAGTCAAGCTACGTGATGGCGATGCCTAAGTGAAGGTACAGCTGATCTTAGCGAAAAAAGATTGTGTTCCATCAATTTGTTCCTCACAGTTTAAATTGAAACATATTTTTCCGCGAAAATATCTCAAATTCTTACAAATTTCCACAGCATTTCAAACGAATTTAGGATAAATCGATCATCATTTTCATTCGTACACGAGAATGATTTATGTCTTCTCTCAAAAGAATTTCTAAATATCTTATATATGCACGCTGCATAGTAGATACTAATAAACTGAGTATCTTAACAATCTTCGATTTCTTTTATCTTCAATCAATGCTGTAATTCTTGCTGAGCAGCTCTTTTAGGACTTATTGTCAACATAATCAAATCAATGAAATATAATGATATATAAATGATTGATGAATGCTCAATTACAGCTGTTACTGTTAATTATTTTTAATTCTATTTAATTCTATTTAAATTTTTAATCTATTTATTCTATTAATTTTATTTTATTTAAAATCTTCGTTATACAAATGTCGAAGAGCTAATTAAGGCGCATAAATATTCCGGTTCTAAAGCAAAATGTTTCGCTCATCGTTAAAGTGGATCGTTAAAGACGTTGTTAAGATCGATGTTAAAGAGAGATAAGAAGAGGCTACGTGACTATGGGAATCAATAGAATTATGCGTAGATTTTCCAAACTTTATCTTATTTGAATACGTACACGCACACACACGGCAGAAAAAGTTTGGAATTATTAAATACTGCGAGAGTGACAAACGGTGAGGTTCTCTGCCATGACGCATGCACGCACGCACGCACGCACGCATGCACAGCAGAGAAGGTTTAAAGTCATTAAATACTACGGACAAAACGTGGGATTCTCATTTCTACCATAACACGTATACGCACTCCTCCCCCACATCGACACACACATGCACAGAATAAATTTATTCGTTATTCACGAATAATCGAAACAATTTTTTTCAAAATAGTTTGTTTCAGAATGATAATTGAGTCATAAAATATTTTTATACGTATTTATAAGAATAAATGGATCGCGCAAACGCGTAAATTAGCAATTTAGCAAGTAGTGAATTTGCGTATAGTTCCAGCTAATCTTTATAAGATCTTCATGTATTTTTTTTCTTTAACTGAGTATAATAAATTTTTTTCAAAAATCAAATATTGTGATAAATACAATCACTATTAAGTTTATGTACGGCTAATTACAGTATAAAGTTAATTACAATATATTAAATATATATACTTATCAGTTTTTTTAATAATAGAGTTATAAAAAAATTTTTTAGTAAAAGTTATTTTATTTAAGGTGATCTATATAACTGAAATTTTATATATGCATATGCTCTGCTAGATAGTAGATAAATATAGTATAGTAAAATGATGAGATGCGAATGTGCAAAAAACTGTATAATGAAAATTATTAAAATAGATTAAGTTTTATTTTATTTTCAAATAAAAGATGATGAAAAACAAATAACAAATAAACATGTTTTACATTAAATAACGAATAATTCAAATAACGAATAATTTAATCAACAAATCAAAAATTATTTGTTATTCATAATCAAATAAAAATTTATTCGATTAATGTACAGCACTGTTGATAATGTATTTCAAAGAGAAAAAAAGGCATCAGACACTTGGATAGTGTTTTTTATTAAATTGGACACGCTACAAAATATATATATATTCGATTAATTATTTTATTATATTTTATTAAAATTATATTTTAATTATATTTTTATTTCTTGATTTTGTATCTTCAGGTCCATTTGCTAATAAATTGGAGCAAGACTTTAATAAACTTATATCCATTGGCAAACTTGAAACTCCCAGTTTGTACATTCCTGGATATATATCAACAAAAAGAAAGAGTACATTAGGACATCGACAATGTGGTATACGCGATCTAAATGATAAAGGTAATTTTATTTACGTGTATGTTAAATAGTTAATATCCCGAGCTCTCGATATATCAAAAATTATAA
>JANQDE010000389.1:15329-40350 GCA_037157785.1 Cephalotes varians | reverse complement strand
TTTTGCAAGATATGTAATACAAAATTGCCGCGCTGCGCGTTTCGTGCGCACATTGCGCGCGCTGCGCTGCGCGTTCCGCCGTTTGACATCTGGATGTGTTTGGATACTTGACATTGTTAACGGAACCGATTTGAACGTTGAACGTGCACACTGAGGATGGCTTAAAGGTAAGCCGAAACGTTTGAAATTATACTGAATAAATCTTATTAGTTACTGCGCACCGTCAACAGCGTGTTATAGCTCTCATTAGCCCTTCCACGATTTTATAATTTTATTTAATTTCTATAAAATATAAATAATATTATAGTAAAAAGTAGATAAATAATAAGAAGTATAATAAAAAGTCATAATAAAAATTATAGTAAAAAGTAAATCAAGTATATAAATAGTATTATAGTAAAACGATAAATTAAACAATAACAATAATCAATATGAAAATTATGGGCTACGAGCCAAGCAAGGTTTGTAATGCTAATAATATAAATAATATAAATTTCAAATAAATATATAATAAGATGTTTCGGCCTGTGTCAAGTCATCTTCAGTAATCGTATGCAAAGAATGTATATAAGATCGTATGTAAGAATAACTAGCTTTCAAAAACCTAATAAATGTAAATAGTCAATAGTCAATAAGTTAAAATTAAAGTCGCTTGTAAACGTTACATTTCAATATTAAATTCATACTGCCAAATTCCGTATCGCAATTCAAACAGTATACATGTTTCTTAAATTTCAAAAAATGATTTGAGAAAAGTAGTCAAATCAGAAGTTCTCTCTCGGGAATAAGAAGGACTTTATTAAATAGATGAAAACTGTAATAATAACACTATGATTGCTACTCTCTAAATCGAAATCAGTGAAATTTCACTGATTTCAGTGCAATATACTTATATTTATAACTATATCAATCAATAAAATATGCACTGTCTTTCAATGACAATACACTGATCAGTGAAAATATCTCCTCTTTAATCAAAATCGCTGAGAAAGTGAAAACTCACTAATGATCACAGTAAGTATAACAATGCAAATTAGCAAACAATACACTGACTCCGATTTAGAGAATATTAAAATTTTTTTAAAACTGTATTTTTTAAATTAAACATAGTCTTAACTAAACATGTGAAACATCAGCAAATCAAAACCTAACATTATATATTTGTCCAATAGATTAAAACTTACAAAAAGAAAACATAAAGAGAAACAGTATGTGACATTTTATAACAATATATTTACAACATGTTTACATGGACGTACACAGAATGATGAACAAATATTCGCGGGTATGATACAATGCGATTGTACGCGATTATACGCGGAATTCGGTGATAGCAGGTGAATACAGATTTTATACAGTACATTTCGTAAAATTATACAGTATGTTTCGGTGTTAGATCGTAACGTGGCGCTAGTTGTTGAGATACAAAGACGTTTATTAAATTGACAGCCATTTTAGCACAATCAAATAAAACATATATAAAAATTTAGCGCTATTTTGTTGCTAATTTGTTGCTCAATTTTTACCCAACAAGCACAATGTTATATGTAACGTATATGTTAGTTGTAATTTCCTACTCAACAATGTAACTGTTACATAACATATGTGTTATGTAACAATTACATTGTTGAATAGGAAATTACAACTAACATATACGTTACATGTAACATTGTGTTTACTGGGTAATTTTGTTGCTCCAACCGATTTGGAGAAAATAATGATTGTGATAACGTACGATTAAAGTTAGTACAGTCATTACAAAAAGAATTTACAAAAATAAAACTCATTACATATTTTTTCAGTGCTTTTCAGTAATAATTTGTTGCTCCTTTCAAGAGTTGAGAGTGCAACAAAATCAGGTTTATTACAAATCGCAAGCAACAAAATCAAGAAAACGTAATCAATCGAGATTTCCGATTAACTTGCTGTTTTAAGGTGTTGTTCTGGTATAGGGCAACTAGAGATGCTTTTCAAGTGTTGAGAGTGCAGCAACAAAATTGGATTCAATGCAAATTGCAAGCAAAAATTAAGAAGACGTAATCAATCAAAATTTCCGATTAATTTGCAATTTCAAAATGATTTGTTAATGTGGGGTAGATTTAAGGGTGATTTTTAGAATTTGAAAATGTGGAAGAAAATCGAGAATGGAGCAATAAATTTAAAGACAAAAAAACAAAAAAAAAACAAACAAAAATGAAGACAATAACCGTCTTCGTTCATGTCTCTGGGTCCGGCTGAGTGCGATACTAGTAACAATTTCAGATATCATAAAGAATCGATTTATATACATCTTATGTAGATCATATCCTATTCGGAAATAACGAGATCTTGGTTTCGAATTTATTGTATCAAATCGAATACATTTGAATTTCAAGTTTTAACACTAGGAACTGCTTTAATGATTTCAAAAGGTGTGACTTGACATCTCATACCGTCTCGTGGATGTAATGCGAACATGCAACTCTATATTCTAGTACGCTATTTTAAATCCATCAGGAATTTCAAATATCCATTTCTATAAACGACATCAGAAATATTATGGTTTCATTTAAAAATATGATGTTGAGTGTATTCCAAACGGAAAGTGCAGATTTTTCGGGTTTTCATATTCTGACCAGTTACAATATATGTGCTATCATGGATTGCGAAATATTGATATTAAAATCATGAGTGATTTCCACAGGTATCATGTGCTTATCCGAGCTTATGATAAATCCTGTATTTCAAAGTAAGCATTTGAATACTCATAAGATTCTACTTTGATTTACCATATTGGATTCGCCATCTTGAATTTTGAAGTCTTAACATTGAAACCTTCATTAGCATTCTTAAAAATTGTTAAGTAAGTATTTAACCAAAAGTTGATTTGACTAAAAAAGGTATAAAACGTGAGAAAGAGGTTCTCGATCCTATGTTACATCATAACGTGATCTGTAAACTATTAGAATTGTGATACAATTTACATAGGACAGAGAAAGAAACAATTAAAAAACAGAGAAACCATAAACACATCTCTAAACAAAAAATAATCACCATCGGTCATTTCAAATCATCAAATTGGAAATAACCATGAGTTTAATTGGAATAATGTGAAAATCTTAGATAACGAATCATTCTTGAATAAAAGACTCGTTCTAAGATAATGTACATAAAAAACAATGTAATGATTTAAATAAGTATAGCGATATTGAATTGATACTTTCCTATTCTTGATTTATTATCCCTCTTCTAATATCCTTCTCCTTTTCTTCCCTTTTTTCTTCCTTTTTTTATTTTTTTTATCTCCTCCTTTCCTTTCCTGTTTCATTATAATTTTTGCCATAAAATCTTCTTACGACTCTGTAAACGTGAGCATTAAAAACCGTTAAAGGAATTGTTAACTTGTTAAGTAAGAAAAATAATTTTAATATCAAGTATTAGTGCTCAAGATGTTTGAACTTTATTTGCTTTCTTGTGAATATGTTTCAGTTTCATATGTTATAAAAAAAAAAACAGTTTTAAAAGAAGTTTTAGTATCATTAGCAATCTTAGTATTATTATATATTTCAGCTGTCAAACAAAGTCCTTCTTATTCCCGAGAGAGAACTATGCATCTTGAACTTTTCTTAAATCATCTTTCGAAACCTAAGAAATATGTACACTGTTTGAAATTGCGAAGGTTGGCGATATGAATTCAACATCGAAATGTAACGTTTGTAAGCGATTTTAACCTATTGACTATTTATATTTATTAGGTTCTTCAATTAATTTTGAAGGATATTTTGCAAAAAAAAACATTTATTTTAGAGAGATATTAAATTATATTTTATTCAAAATATTTTTCCATCGCAAGCAACTTTTCCTCACTTTCCTGGCAATAAATGAATTCCAATAAAAATATTCGTCCTTGAAAGTGATATATTTATCAAGCCATTTTTTTACTTCTTCAAATGTCTTGAAGTACTAGGCCATACTCGGCTATATTCAGCAAGGCCATACTCGAAATAAGTGATAATCTGAAGAAGCACAATCTGATGAATATAGTAGCAATAATGTCACAATTTAAATATGTACAAAGTAGCAAATTCTGCTTTATTTCTGTTGCCAATCTGCTGTTTTATGGGTCAGTTTCACCATCTCCAGTTAGCTTGATCGACTGATTAAGTGTCAACTGTGATTAATCCATTCTAGTCAACGACAAATGCGATTGATTAACTACAATGGAATAATCGATCGATCAAGCTAGAGATGTGAACAAATTTTGTTGATAAAACAGAAGCAGAATAGAAACGCAGTTAATGTCAGTCTGTTGACACCTGATCAAATCTGCTGCCAGTCTGTTGACATTTTGCTATCATTTTGCTTACTGGGTTGATTAATTGTTGTTGATAACACTCAACTGTTTGATTCGGTTTCAGCAGTTTATAATACGTCTTTCATATCCCATCAAATACATAATAAAATCTTACTTTTATGGATGTTGCATTTTGGATATCGATCCAGTTGACCTGAACATACCTACGGTTCTTTTTACGCTTAGAATTATCATAATAGATCCATTTTTGCTAGTTACAATTTGATAAAAAACTGCAAAAACTGCTTCTTTTTGTGACGAGAAAACAAGATAGTTAAACAAATGCAAATAGTTAAACAATTTTGAATAGCCAATTCCACTGATCTTTATTATATAGATAGGCCATAGAGTCAGTTTAAGGCTAATTTAGTGTGCCAATAAGAACCACGCCGATTACACAATTCATCTGGCGGTTCTAAGTCTAATAAGGTTCTCAGATGTAATTTTTTGCGTAGAATACAAATCTGATCTCAGAATTTCTCTATCACGTCAGGATTCTGAGATTTTCTAACCTAAAAGTGCAAAAAACACATTTTTTAATATATATTTGATGTTATGTTACACTATGAGGTCAATTTTTTCCCAAAACGCGTTATAGTATTTGGAAGTACTACTCTTTTCCTTCGAAATCCATTTTTAATCGTTCGAATATCTTTTTTCTTTTCCGAGAAATCGTCAACCCGAGCAGCACAAATTAGTTGGGCAACGGTTAACCAATGATTGACCAACGTTAGACAACGGTTGGCCAACTAATTTGTGCTGCTCGGGAAATTAATTAGTTTGGCTTATTCGTCGATATATATCGACGAACTAATTAGAAAATCTCAGAATCCTGACGTGATAGAGAAATTCTGAGGTCAGATTCGTATTCTGCACAAAAAATTATGTTTGAAAACCTTATTAGACTTAGAATAGCCGAATGGTGTTAGATTGTTACCAAATATCGACAAATATGCCAAACTAATAAAATTGAACAGACGATTTCTCGGAAAGGAAAAAAGATATCGAATTCGAATATTTTTAAATGGATTTTGAAGGGGATAAATAGTATTTCCAGATGTCATAACGCGTTTTGTGAAAAAAATTGATCCCGTAGAGTAACATAACTTCAAATTTAAACAACCTGTTACTTACTTTCAATTCCTTCCATCCAAGACTCAAGTTCATCATGGAGATCGGTAGTGATGTCCTAAACTTTTTAGATCTCACACTAATAAAAAAAGATGGCTTAATTTTCAACTGGTATCGAAAACCAACATTTTCCGACCGATTTCTTAATTTTTATTCTCAACACCCATTTCTACATAAATAAGGTACAATTAATTGGGTTATCCTATCATCCTATTATTCTATTATCCTATTATCACACCCTGAATTCTATAAAGACAATTCTGACCTTATCATCAACATCCTCAGGGACAATGGCTATCCCCTCAATCTAATCTTTTCTACCATAAAAAGAAAGCTATATTGTAGATTCCAAATTCATAATTCCCATAAAAAAACCGAATCAGAAAATTCACAAGTCACCAAGTCAAAATCTTTTTTCACCATACCTTACGTTTCTTGTGTAGCTAAAAAATTCATACAATTCTTTAAAAATATTTCTTTTTACAAATTGTCCTTTTCTTGCCTCAATAAACTAAATTCATAAAAGTACACAAAAACCAACTACCCATTTCCTCTCGTTCCAATGTCGTCTACAGAATCAATTGTTCTAATTGCGATGCATCTTACGTAGAACAAATCAAAAAATTATTAAAAAACAGAATTAGTGAACATAGAAATCAAAAGAAATTCCAACCAAGTATCCGTTATTACGAATCATAGAATAACTTTTGAACACGAATTTGATTGGCAATGTGAAGATGTTGGACGAGAAAATTAATTACAAAAAACGCCTTATTTCAGAAATGATTCACATTAAAAATCAAAAGATCTAAATTCGCAAAATGATACAGAATTACTCGATCCTTTATATCATGATCTCGTCCAGCAATTTAATTAGTTCTATTAGAAAAGTTCTATTATTGTCGTCCAATCCGATGTTTGTTTGTTGTATGTGGAGGCGAGTGATGCTTGCACCGACACATACTTTAGTGACCTATTGTCATTTTAATTATATATTGTACTACGCACACATCTCTTCGATCGTTACTCTCTTCCTCATAATGTAAGTTTCATTTATAATTATTAATTTATTTTCATTTTATTTTACTTTTTATTTATTTCTTCATTTATTTAATTTTTATTTATTTGATTTTACTTTATGACTTTCTTATTTACATTTCCTTTTATTTATGTTCCACTTTTCTATTACTTAAACAGTTTTAAACTCATGACTTCCTGATTGACTTTTATAACTTGACTTTGTGCGGAGGAGCGACCGATCTGAGATGTTAAACCTTTATAATATTTATATAATATCTACACTGAAGAAGACTCAAATCTGAAGTTGAAACGTTCGTTTGCTACAAAACACACCAATTTGTCACTAGAAATAAGTTGTAATTATTTATTCTACAACTATACGCGCGCGCGCGCGAGCGCGCACGCACTAATAACTGCTGTTGCTCCCATTGGCAGTTTTTCTTGTTTAATTAAATTTTATTTATTATAGTGGAGCTATACATTCTTTTATCAATTTTATTCAAATTGATAATATAAAAAAAATTTTTTCAGTTTTTCATTTATTTCGATATCTTGAAAATCCCACTATTTGTCTCTTTTTTAAAATTATAGAAAATTAACGGAAAAGATCAAAATTATAACGATCAAACCTAATTCAAAGTTAATAACTTTTATTTTTTTATTCTATCTCCAAGTGAAAACTGGTAAATTTTAACCGCAAAAAAATTGAAAAAACACATCTCTATATTACATCTCTATCAGTATCATAGAATTGAAGAGAATTGTCATATAAATTGTAGTCTTAAGATTTTTAAGACATCGAAATAAATAAAAAACTGAACAAAATTTTTTAAACATCTTCCATTCTTATGAAGATGGTACAAACTTTAGCCTTAAAATCTAATAAAAAATCTTTATGAAATGCTCGAAAAAAAATTTTTATTAATTTTATCCTTTCATCTTTTTCATTTTTTTCTTTTGATAATTAATCTCTCCATAATTTTTAATACAAATTATTCAAATAATTATATCGATTTATTCTATTAAAAAAAAATAGACTCGGCAAAAATTTTTTTATATAAATATATAAATATATATAAACATATATAAATAACATATATAAATATATATAAACATATATACCTATATATAAAATATTTTTATATATGTTTATATATTCTTCTTTCCTTTGTAAAATTACTGTTTGTCAAGTTTGAAGAAATAAAAAAAAATTGCTCTTATATAATTATATATAATTAGACATCATTATAATGATATATCATTATATATAATTATATATGAGTAATTTTTTCTTATTTGTTTAAATTTGACTTTTTGTAAAACAAACAATTTAAAAATTATCCTTTTAATTATTTTTTGTTCTCATTATTATATTATTATTTTTCTTGTATCAAACAATAATTTTACAAAACAAAAAATATTCAGGGTGTCCCAAAACAAAATATAAAAATATTGAGGAATAGGTAGAAGGGATTGAGATAAACGAATATTGAGGAATAGGTAGAAGGGATTGAGATAAACGAAAAAGTACCATTTTGCGAAATTTGCAAGAATAACTGAGATATTAATTACTTTAACTGGACGAATAAATGCGCGCCGAGAGGAATGCTGAGCCACCCGAACTATACCACTGCTATGAAGTATTGGCTGCCGCCTGCTGGTGCGGGGAAAAAGGACGCCGCTTCTCGGTATGCTCGCCACTGTTACGTCTTGCTCCATCACGCCTATACTCGCGTCGCGATGGTCAGTGATTAAATATTATTATTTCACATTATGAAAAATTGATTCAAAATAAAACTATAATAAGTTTAAACCGATGTAACCAATTACTTTCTATCGTAAGTCATCGCATCACCGTATTGAATCCCAAAGAAATGACGTGCTCTATCGTTTTCTATTATGCACGTATGCAATCGTAGGAATATGATAGAACACCTATGAGGACTTATCGTATTCTATCGTTGGATCTGTTATAAATAAATTACTGAAAATCTGTCATAATCAATGGTATATTAAGTGAAATGGTATATTAGGAGAAATTTAAATTTTTGTATCGTAAAATTACGAAAGAAAATCCTTCATTGTCATCAACCGTGCATGATACATGATTGAATACATATTGATATCTAGGTGTAAGTACTATAAAAGATACATCGTAATATTTAATGCGAAGTTAAACCAAGAGTAGAGATACATGTTTTCCTATCGTATTAGTATAAATATCGTATTAGTACAAATATCGCACATTATTATTACCAAATATTTCGCGCATCATAATTCTGCAATAAGATATTTACGATAGAAGAACACAAAGAACTATCGCGAATTAACAATAAACTTTCGTTAATTTACTAATTACAGTTACAATAAAAATCAAATAATTATTTTCCATCGTAAATGAGTAGCAAATTAATGAAAACTTATCGTAAATTTATGTTAGATTCTTTATGTTCTCTTTTCGTAAGTATGTTGTTTTACAATGTACAAAATATTTAACAACAATATGTACTACGATCTTTGTAATAATGCAATAGAAAAACATCTGTTATGATAACTTTGCGTTTAATTATGACGCGCTATGGTATAAATTATACGTTTAGAGATCAATGTCATGTGTCGTCAATGTTTCGTGTCAAATATCGCTGGCAACAACAACGAAGGATCTTCTTTCATAATTATACGACAGAAAATATTTTGCTTCTCCTATCAATTAATACATTTATTACGATAGATTTTCAGTGATTTTTTTATCATAGACCGCAACAAAACAATAAAGTACGATTTGTCTCCATAGGCATTCTAACATATTTCAACAATCCTTTTCCTGACAGAAAACAAAAGAGATAAAAAACCATTATTTCTTTCGGATTCGATGCAATAAAGCGATGAATTACAAAAGAAAACAATTAAATGGCCGGTTATACACTCGCGATTACAATTATGAAACTATTTTATACACAAAAGTGGCTCGAATTTATCGTAAATTTTTGTACTTAAAAAAATTTAAATAAATCGAATTCGCTTATATCTTTCTAACAGAATAATTTCGTGACAAAAAAACGCTATCGTTTCCACATTACTTTTTGAGGTACATAGCTTGACACGTTTTTTTTTAAAGTGATTTCCCTAGTAAGGACCTAATCCTCTCTCATTGTTTAATGCAACAGTTGCTCAAAATGTTTCCCTCGTGCTTGTAAGCAGAGTTCAGCGCTCCGAACAATTTGTTGCGTTACACGCTGCACCATGTTCAGCGTGATTGTATTAAAGGCCGCACCGCGTACCTCGTTTTCGGAACTATCACGCACGTATTCGACCAAAACTTTAATATGGCCCCAAATAAAATAGTCCAGCACATTTAGATCTGGCGAAAGTGCTAGCCAAATAATTGGGCCGTCTCGACCCACCTATCCGAAAAGCGCTCATTTAATATTTCCCGTACTCAACGGGAGAAATGTGCGGAAACTCCATCACTGAAAAATCAGCATCTCCCGCGCGCAAAGAGAAACGTTTTCTAGCAGAATTGGTAATTGAATAACAAGAAACTCTGCGTATGTTTCTTCGTTGAGACAAGGCGGAAGAAGGTATGGGCCAATTTGAAATTCATTAGGATATGTTGCGAAAACAAGTCCGATAAAAAAGATTTCATTCATAATTCACAACAATTTTACTTGGTTCGCAATGATTCCTGTCTATACATTTATCGACCAGCGATACTGAAAAACGGTCTATCGAATGGCACGAGGATTTTCGTCATGCCAAAGCGAATTATTCCGAGAGAATTAAAAATTCCGTTTAGTGTGAAAATGGCCTCATCAGTCCACAAAATAAGATTGGGAAATGAAGCATCTCACTGACATTGTGCGTGCAGGAACTCTGTGCGTGTTTTATTAATATAAAAATTATTGTTTACTAAAACGCATAAATGTAAAAAAGAGTGAAATATAAAAATACTTTCACAAAATTAGAAACGTGGTTCTTCATCACGTGGAAGAAGTTGTCACTCGATTTATCACTCTGTACCCTATATTATCTCTACATCGCTTTTTATCTACATGTAATAAATGTTTATCAATCATCAATTTGATTGAGATCTTTAGTTGCGGAGACAGCACAGCCAATATTTTTTCATTTTTCAATTGTTTTAATTTGTATGAGTTGGCTTGTGCGTTGCAATATTTTCGTGCGGTTTACATATTATTTATTATGCATTATACGCCAGAAGAGTATGCAGATGATTATCTGTTATGGAATGGCCATGGAGAATGCTCTTGCTGTGGAGCGCATTTACGCAGAGCGGTTTCTAAATCGACATTCATCGCATATCACGATATCGCGATGTGTCTGGCGATCAAAAGAATCGGATTTTCTTCTTTCGCAGTAACAAAATCGTGTGTACATATCAGTACATTGTCACGTTAATATTGACGATCGAGTTTTGCGGGAATTTGAAGAAAATCCAAGCTTCAGTACACGTCGTGTTGCTAGACTTGATATTACGCGAAACATGGTGCATAGAATTATAAAACAGAATGGATTGCATCCATTTCACTGCCAACGTGTGCAGCAACTTCTTCCGCATGATGAAAAACCACGCATTTATTTTTGTGAAGATAATTTTACAAAAATTTCAGTTTTTCCTATCACTTAATATACCACTGATTATGATAGATTTTCAGTAATTTATTTATAACAGATCCAACATAGAACACGATAAGTTCTCATAAGTGTTCTATCATATTCCTACGGTTGCACATTTGCATAATAGAAAACGATAGAGCACGTCATTTCTTTGGGATTCAATACGGTGATGCGATGACTTAGATAGAAGATAATTGGTTACATCGGTTTAAACTTATTATAGTTTTACTTTGAATCAATTTTTCATAGTGTGAAATAATAATATTTAATTATCGGCCATTGCGATGCGAGCATAGGCGCGGTGGAGCAAGCGAGCACGCTGAGCAGCAGCATGCTATCCTTCTTCACCGCGCGCCGGCAGGCGGCAGCCAATACATAGCAGTGTGTTGTGCCTCTGGTCGAGAGGCATGGGATTGTCGGGATCTAGCCAGATTAGGAGTAGGAACTCGTAGATCATAGAAGGATCACTCCACTTTTAATTGGCTTTTAATTCATTTTTTAATAAAGACACATAATAATACAACGACCTTCGTGTATTTTCGCTTCGCTTGACTCGTTATCACTCGTACTTCATTGACATGTCGCGGTATTGACCTACGTGTAACAACGTCGAATATCTCGGGTTTCGGAGATAGCGTATGGTCACTCGCGTGTTCGTGTACTTGCATGAATCTCGACAACGGTCTTACGTGACGCGCGTATTTCTAATTTAGGAAGGCTGCCCGCCTTGCTTTGGCGATTTATCCTTTTTAAACAATTATTGATCAGCCTGATTTCATTATCCCAGTGCTCATCAAAGAAGTCTTATTCCAAAGGCATCAATCCGAAAGTAGAATGCAAGCGAAGACTTTTACTATTGAAAGCCTTAGCTTGCGCTTTCGTAAGGTTTCTCGCTTTTCGCAATGACCTCAGCTTTTACCCTATTTTCCGACTTTGTAAGTCTTTTGACTTTACGAAATTTTTTCGCTTTTGCAAGTCTTTGCGCGGTCGCTATTTCTTGCTGCATCGACATTTCGCGCGGTTGCTATGCGATTCACTTATTTTAATATTCCTAATTATCGTATATAGCTTTTCGGATTATAACACCCCTCTCCCGTTCCAGAAGAAAAACGGAGTTTACGAGGTTACAATAAATTTTCCCTTTTTTATTACTTATTTTTTATTACTTATTTTTTATTTCTTATTTACAAAATTTCTCGTTTATTATATTACAATCGTTTTATATATCCTAATTACGATGTCTTATTAGTATCTCGCACTTTGGTTGCGTTCCAATACTGGCCTTGGGAATTCATACGGTTTGTAGGGGTTATCTTCTATCAACGTAACAATTGGTCGTTTTACATTTTTGATTTTATTTTTACTGTATAATTATATAGGTTATAATGATTATTACAGTTAACATAATTGTGTCATAATTATGTCGTCCATCGTACTGAATAATGATTTTGCTAATGAGCCTATCCGTTTCAGTCCTCTAATCTGTTAGTCGGAGATCTGTAAATGGTCTGTAATAAAATATTTTGATCTTATATCGTCTCATTTTATAGGCTTTTGGGTTATCTCGGGCGTGGAAAACTCTCTTCTTCTATATTTGAGATTAGGACCGACTTTGAAATAAACAAATACAAATATCATAGAAGGCTAAATGTCGGTCTTGCAGTATACACTGCGGCGGATCTTGGTGCCTAATTATAATTTGTGAATCTTTTTTTTATTTTTTTTAAATTTTCTGCTCATGCGAACTGCGCGCCGACAATTCGTCGGACTTGAAACACAGTGTACAACATCGGAAACAATCGACTCACATATTAAATTGATAACAATTTAATAATTTTGATGCTAACAAGCATCTATTGTATCCCCCCTTCNTCGAACCCGGATCTCAAGCAATCCGTGCGAGCGTCCTACCAATTCGACCACCGAGGCTGTGATGATATTCTTCGCAATAACAATTATATGTTAATTGTACGATCCGTTCGGCGTTCGGCAATTAAAGCAGTATACAGGATCGGGCGTAACATTATATAAGTATATGTAGAAAAGAGAACGATAAGATAAGCTAATGATGTTCGAATTAGAAAAATTAGTGATCTAGAAATGATATAACATTTATATTTTGTATTTTTATAACATAATTAATTAAAAATCATGTACTGCATACTGAAAATACGACGGAGGTAGTGGTGGAACTTCTTTAGCAAAATCTAATTAATTTATATATTACTAAAAAAAAAAGAAATAATATGTATCAAATATTACCTTTTTTAAAAAAAAAGGTAAAAAAAAGGCGCCAAGTGGAATTTAAGAAAGGACTATGAATACAATATATTTTAAAAAATTAAAAAATGCATAAAAATTTAAATTATTAAAAAATTTAAAATATTTAACCAAAAAATAACAAATTTAATTAAAATTAAAAAAAATATATTAAAAATACAAAAAAATTTGGCGCTGCTACGCCTTAAAATATTAGCAGCGCCAAATTTTTTTGTATTCTTTAATATTTTTTTAAATTTTAATTAAATTTGTTATTTTTTTATTAAATATTTTAAATTTGTTAATAGTGTATATTTTTATGCATTTTTAAATTTTTTTAAATATATTGTATTCATAGTCCTTTCTTAAATTCCACTTGAAAAAAAACGCGTATTTGGCGCCTTTATTTAACCTTTTTTTTAAAAAAAGTAATTTTTGATATATGAATATTCACAAAATAAAAAAATAAAAAAATATGTAAAGAAAAGGAAAGAAAGAAGTATAAAGCAAAAAACAAAAAAACAATCAAATTAAAGAAGATAGCGGCGTAGAATAATTTTAAATAAATTTAGACAAGTATTAAAGAAATCGATCTGGTCAGAAAAGTCGTTAGCCAAAGCGCATGGATGATTTACAGTTTAAAAGCACTGTAAGAAATACGATGCTGCTCAAAGTGAAATAATAAAGTGAATCTTAGAGTTTTAGCGGGAACATACAATCGAATTCGTTTGAGTAACTTAAAGCGATAACTCCATTCAATAAATTATGTAAAAATGATAGACTAAGGAAGATCTGTCTGTTAGCGTGTGTCATTAAATTGAAGTCAATTAACAAATTGTCATAGTTAATCAATGAATTTCATAGAATTTTATAGAATTTCATAGAATTACTCAACCTGAAACTCATTTTATGCAGAAAACGGTGTTGAATACGTTCGATAAGAATATTATGATTTAACTAGTATGGATTCCAAATTATGGCGGCATAGTCAAGTCATTGCGAACTAGAGTGCAGTACAATAGTTTTAAGATATTAGCTTAGATTTAAAATGTCTACTACAGCGATTTCCATACTAAATTCTCTTTCTAAAGACGGAGGTAGTAAACAGCTATATGTGTTTATCAAAAGAAAGATTATTACAGAACGTAATGCCCAGATCACGAATCTCATCAACAATCGTAAGAAAAGTACCATCCAAAGAGTAATTGAAAGAAAAAACATTCTTTCCTCGACTGAAGTGAACAATATGACATTTCGAGATAAAATATAAAAATATAAATTTCGAGATTAAAATATAATTTGTCGATTTTACTCCAAGAATTAAAACTATCAAGGTCATGCGATAGACAAATGCATCTTTAATAGTTCGAACCTGGAAAATCTTAAGATCATCGGCATATAATAAAATTTTTGTTTAAAGACGTTAATGATATTATTAATAAAAATATTGAATAATAAAGAACCGAGATGAGAACTTGAGGCACCCCAGATGAAACTTTTATATTTGTAGAAAAGAATTATAAAATCTTATCGTTTGATATCTTAGTAATAAAACTCGATAACCATTTTAAGATCTCTAATGCCAAAAGAAAATAGCTTTTTCAAAAATATTAAATGGTCCACAGTATCAAATGCTTTTGTAAAATTTGTATAAATGGCATCGATTTATATGATTGAGTCTTATTAATTGTTCATTATTATTTTAAACAATAATCATAACAATAATCATTTCCTAATATTAAATTAATGTTATGCTCAATATTTGTTACAGATTTCAACGCCCATCGTAGCGCATCTATCTCGTTGTTGGCGGATATGTTTGTAATATTTCTAATAATAGTAATTAAAATAATAATTTAATATTAAGTATCTAATAATATACAGAGTCCGCCATCAAAATCCAGACAAATTTAAATTTGAATTTCCCGTCTCTGACTTCGGCGATAGATCGTTGTTAACGTTCGGGCAAGTTATATGTTTATAGTCACATGTAAGCGTAACTTCAAAATGAGCAAATAAGATCGAGTGCGGAATACCGAAGAGCAGCAATAATCGAAAGTTTTCGCGCTGAGCGTTCGCAAAATTATTCGGTTCTTCGAGTATCTGAGATCAACCGTATATGATGTCGCGGCTAAATATTTAGCTTCAGGGATGACCAAAAAAGGTTCTGCCAACCCGACGAGGAAGAGTCATTCGAAAGAAAAGTCGGTAAAGACTTCAGCATTTATCGAAAAGGTTCAAGAGCTCATTTCAGAGAACCCAGGGCTGTCTCTGACGAAATTAGCAAAAACTTTGGGTGTAATAACAATGCGTCGAATTGCTGAAGAAGCTACGTTTCAAATTCTATGTAATAAAAGTTCGACGAATGCTCTCCGAGACTGCCAAAATGAGAATTGCTCGCTATAATCTGCTTTTGTGTTCATTTTTTACCTCCGAGCAGTCTAGATACTCCAGATTTGAATCCGACTACTATATGTGGAGCGTCATTGAACAAGTAATCAACAAGACATCCTAATGTAACATCTCTCCAGGCTGATTATCAAGGCGACATTCATCCATATGGATGCGTTGCAGAAATCGTGCAATGCTTCAGGATGAAGATCGAAGCAGTTATTCTAAAATTTTATTCTAAAAGGATACCACTAGTGACGTACAAAAAGTTTTTTTGTAATTTTTACGTTTTAGCGAATAGAATTTTGTTTAAACAAATTGTTCTTTTGTTCGGATTTTGGTGGTGGACCTTGTGTGTGTGTGTGTGTGTGTGTGTGTGTGTGTGTGTGTGTAATTTTATGTGATAGTTTTATAAAAAAAAAATCATATATATGAAAGAAATGTATTTCATAAAAATACTAAATGCTTTTTAATAAAATCTTTTAAATTATATATTAGGTCGGTGCAAAAGTTCTTGCCAATGAAAACAGACATCTGTATACATGCGTTAGTATGATTTTATAAGTAGAAACGTTTATGGTTTTTAAGTTGGTATCTCTGGATTAACATTTGACACGCTATAGATGTCAATATAACTTTACATTTAGAAAAAAATTTGTTGATTAATTTAAAAATGGAGCCAAATAAAGAACATTTGCCACTGCCTTTTGTTTTGTTTTTACCAGAAAAAAGTGCTGTTGATTCACACAGAGTTATTTGCGAGAAATTATGGTGAAAATATTATAATTATTAAAACGTTTGCGAATTGATTTAAACGATTTAAAAACGGATTTCAATGTCAGTGATTTCAATGTCAGTGAGAACGCTTCGGATATCTTGCAACTATGGAAGAATGAATTGCGGAAAGATGAGAAAAAGTCGTAGAAAATACTTTGATTTATATTGCATCGATTTTTTGTAATGTAATTAAAAAATTGCAAAAAAATGGCAAGAACTTTTGCATCAATTTAATATTTAAGTTATACAAGATTCATAACGTTCATCACTTAAGTTTATTCCAGAAGTTATTTGACGCAAAAGTTGCAAATTATGATTTATGGATAGTTACCGAGTTATTGTAGATTTTTTTAAACGTATTATAATGAACTAAGTGCAGCAAATTTAAATGAAAATACAAATATTTAACTGCGTTACTTGAGCACATTACACACGCCGCTGCACTCATAAGATGTAACCATGTATAACTACGGAAAGCAACGCGACTCACAAGTGCACAACCAAGTGTATTAAAACTCATAGAAATCACTTTGAATACCTTTTTTAAACTTAAGTGTTGCAGAAAAAAGAATAAATGATTTCAGGAACATTTTATTACTGATATGTATATTACATGGATTGCTGATTCAATCTTTATTTAAAAAATTCCGTATTTGATTGATGATCGGCTATCTTATAAGCAAAGTTCTCCAAAGCATTAAAAAAAATTTAAATATATCGTGTTTTTTACATAAGTTTTATTTCTTTTTATCCTTGAAACTTATTCAATATATTCAAAAAACTTATTACAATTTACAATGTTTGTTCACAAGAAAAATTTGGACTATGCAGGATATTTCAGAATAATTGGGACAACGCTCGTGCAGTAGCGGACTAAACTGAGTCGAAAAGTTTTCTACTATTTTGCAAATATTGCAATAAAGTTAATGAGTTATTAATTATTAAAAATCGCCGTATTAGCTCAGTCTACTGCCTAATGCAAGCGCGTGGCTTATTTTTGAGAAAGCAGTTTTACAAACATAAGTTGATTTAAACATTGCCAATACAAAGAACAAAAGAATTATAAATAATTGAATATAGACAGAATAGTGTTCTTTTTTGAAAATATAACGTAATTAAAGAAGTGTCTAAAAATCAAAGCTAGATCTTCGTATTAAAGTTTCTTGTGTGATTTTATATACATTTTTCAAGCTCAACCAAACTGCGCGCCGAAATTTTTTCGTTCGATAACCAAAATTTGGTTATTTGTGTTATTTGATAGCTTTCTTTCATACACTGCTTTCTTGCAATTTGATAGTTTCAAACCTGGTTTCAAGCCCTGAAATCTGGCTTTATCAACGTAAGATACACAGCTAAAAAGATGCATGGCTTATGTAATCCAATTGGGTTTTATAAAAAACGAATTTTTTAAGACAGTAAACAAATCAGATTTGACTAAATTTTGAAAACTATGAAGAAAATTCGATCTACACTTCCTGTAAAAACTTGATAAAAATATCCATGTCAATGTCTTCATCAGGATTGTCTTCAATATAAGCTTTTAATGAAGAAAAGTGAAGCAGTTCTTTTGAATTTAGATGATTTTCAAACTGCAATTTCCGTTGGAATGTTGTTATCATTTCTCACGTATTACAGAAAATCTTATTCTTGCTGTGCAAAAATTTGTTTAGTTTATTAAATTGAGAAAACATATCGCCTAAAAAATTTTGCCAATGTCAAATTTTGCCAATGTTCTCTACATTACTCAAAAATGGAAATATTTATTAGCAGTCTTAATATTTCTAGACTCAAGAAAATTGCGGATTTCTGATAAGTCAATCTGTTCAATACATTACTTTTACTTAGCCAGCGAATTTTATTGTGAACAAGCAGATGTATGTACTCACTTTCCTGCAAAAATGCTTTTAGTAAATGGTGTTATAGAGCCAAATACGAGCGCAGATAATTGTTTTTATAACTGCTGTCATGACCAAATCGACAGAAAACTTTGCGCAAAGAATAGCTTGATGAATTATGCAATGCAATCTTGAAATTTAGATATTTCATGAATACAATGAAACCATTAACTTTACCAATCATAGCAGACGCTATCAGTGGCAAAAGAACATTGTCAAACAAAAGATTGTTAGACTACATGAATTATTAAACATTTTTAAAGTTTTATTATTTCACCGGTGATATGATTGCGAAATAACAACAATGATCTTTTTTGAATTTATTATTCCAAAGATATCGTATATAAACTGCCATTTGCAAAATATYAGAAATATCAACTAATAAAAAAGAAATATTAACTGATAAAAAAATTTGTTATGTAAAAATGCTTGGCGCTGCTAGACCGAATAAGAAAAAATAATAAAAATGTATAATGAAATGTATAATAAAAGAAATTATTATTTAATTGCTTTTAACTTACAAAGAACGCAAGAAATTAAAACTGAAATTCTGTACTTAATTCTAATCGGCACAACCGTATAATTGCACATATATTGATAAATATTTTTACTCCTGTGACATTGTTTCTTATTTTTTTTATTTAGTCGAAACTAAATATATATTATGTTCTTTTTATATTTAGAAGACTGAGCAGAGCCAAATATTTTTACATAAAAAATTTTATTTAAATAAAATTTTTGAATATAAAACTTTCATTTGAGTTAAAATAGGAAGATCTTTCAATAAAAATATGTATTTAGTTTTTATTGTATAAAATATTTTATTGTATAAAATTAAAGTATATAATCAAAGTATGAAATTTAAGTAGTACCACTTAGGTTTTATATTTTTAATTTGATATAAGTTTTTTTCTGTGAGTACATATCAGTAGAGTAGCTAGGCGTGTTCTAATCTGGGAGCTCTGAGGGGAGTGCGGGGCAGGGAGGAATCGAGGTGGGAAACGTCCGCACTAGGTGCGGAGGGGGAGATGACGTCACTAAGTGCGGGAAGGGATGACGTCATTAAGTGCAGGGAAGAGGGATGATGTCACCAGGTGAAGGGGGGGGGGGGAGACAACGTCACTAGATGCGTGGAATGACGTCACTAAATGCGGAAATGATATCACGTGGTGCGGGGAGGGGTCTGCCGCCGCCGCCGCCGCTGCCATATTCACTCTCTTTCTCTCCCGCTCCCTTCCGTTGCACCACCAAGTTCTCCTTTCTTATTTACTCCCATAATTTTCGCTCCTTCTCGTTGCATTCTTTTTATCTTTCCCCCTCGTAGCTCTTGCTCCCTCCCTCTCTACTTACCATTTTCTCTCTCTTCCATTTAGTAATATCAATGCAATAAATCCATTTAGCAATAAAGATTTTTTTATTTAAAGTAACGAAATTTAATAAATGATTTTAAGTTCGGAAACAAAAATTAGGGGATACGGTGCGGTGTAATTCGAAACCGTTGAATAGGAAGAAACAGAAGAAATCAGAAATCTCTTTAATATACGTTTATTTTTCATGTAATGCATCATATAAAAAAATTATCTAAGGCATATGCTATTAATTCACATTTTATGTTTGATTCTTTATCATAAATCTTGCGCAAAATGTTTGCAGCTTTACATTTACTGGTTATACAGTTTCGATGTAAATAGGTTACAAATTTTTAAATGTTTAAATTTTTTAATGACCATGTGCGTATTTTGACATAGCCAGAAATATGCATGCTCAACGCAATGTTCGAGTTCGAATAAAAATAGCATAGTTATTGGTTTCATGTACATACAATATCACGCGATGTTAATTTTATCTGTATCACATATTTTTACGAGTTCTAGACCAGATATCGAATCGAATGATGCAGGCACGATTGACTGCGTAAGTTTTTCAATACCAGCACGTTTTGCAATAAACGTCTCCCACATTGCATGAGACAATATAATTTGATTGCTTTTAAGTAGGTATAGGCCGATTCTAACTCTGGAGCTCCGAGAGGGATGCGAAGGTCCTGCGGTGCAGGGATGATCATGGGGATGTCACGGGGAAGGCACGACGTTCACAGGGGAATGATGTCACAAGAGGGATGACGTCACGCGGGGACGAGAAATTAGGGCCCTCTCTCCACCTATTTAATAAATGTTTTAATTAATATAATTATTAATAAAATTAATATAATTAACTCTTAAACCTTACCTGGGGTCCATGAGATCTTAGCAAAAATATGAGCGTACTTTTAAATAAGAAAAATCTCTTAATTCACGATTTTTTTTTACATATTATAATAAAAAATTCGGCTTCGAAAAATAAGACTCGTACTCCTCGCTTAACTCAGCCAGATCCGCGATCTCTCTAATCTCAGCGAATGCGATCGGAGATGAGCCTTTTGTTAAGCGTTTTTGCAAAGGCGTTAGCGTGTTAAAACCATCTCACCCGAGTTACGACTTTATATGGGATCCCTTCCCGGTAATATCAAAACTGGCTGCCCTGTTTCCATATGAATCCCTCTCATTAGAGAGAGTCCTCGTTAGTTCGCCCACCAGGAAATTAGTTTTATTACTAGCGTTGGCGTCGGGCCAACACTATCAAACCCTGGCGGCGATTCGCGTCTCTTAAGTTGCGTTCACGGCCGAAAAGGTTCTCATTCGCGTTCCAGATCGGAAAAAGATCTCAACTCCGGGTCGTTCACAGCCTTTTATGTCTTTCCCTCGTTTTAAGAAGTGGGACAAGTTATGTATTTTTGCCTTACTCTCACATTATTTAATACAAACACAGGATATTCGTTCACCTTCATGTGATTCTCTTCATCGCGCTTAAACGTTCACACACAGCAGTGGGAGCCCAGACGATTAGTCGTTGAATTAGAATGGGACTAGCAGAATGCGGGGTTAGCAACATTTTCTCCGCACACAGCACGCGACATGCATCGACATCGGCGGCGGCGAGAAAAGAAGTCCCAGTAGATCTTATTAAGTGCGCAGCCGGGTGGTCCGGCGAATTTCGTGTTTTCGCGGAATTCTACAATAGATAAGTAATACACGAAAATGCGTTTGTGAAAGCTGTCCTATCTACAAAATAGGAGACGCTTTAGCCTAACATCATATTCGAGACATCATATTCGATATTTGTATTTTCTTGTACCAAACTCTATTAAAGAAACTGTTCCATCTAGCAGATGGGGGTTTGTAAAACCAATATAGTTCTGTCCCTTTTCAGGGAATAGACGAGTCTGAATATCTACACTTAGTATCCATCCGGACGAGATCTAAGGCATGATTTATAGATCAAACGAACTTACCAAGTGAAGTTCGATCATAATTATGCCGATGGTCTCGTCCGGATGGATCTTCTCTCCCTTCCCCCCCCTGGAATTCGAGTTGTATTGGGTGCATAGAAATACTATAGATAGAGTAGAGAAGAGAGCCACGAAGGGAGGTTGTTGGTAGAAAGAGAAAGAAGACTGATACGGTCTTGCATCTCTCTCGTGCCTCTTCGCTGATTGGTGGGCCGGAACTGCGCGAGGGAAGAGAGGAGTCAGACTACTGCCACAGCCAATCAGCGAAGAGGTGCAAGAGAGATGCAAGACCGTAGCGGTCTTCTTTCTCTTTCTACCAACGTCCCCATTCCACTTACAGGCGAACCAATACCTTCCCTCCTCTATCTATACTATCTCTATGATTAGGTGACTCGTCAGAGAGGAAGGCGGTTTTTAAACGATGAAGATGGCGGCGCGCGGGACGCTAGGAGCGCCGCGACGCAGGAAAAGAGAACAAAAGTTTGTTCTTTTTTTAATTCTATTGGCTGAACGTGCGCGGACGCACTACTACACTTAGTATCCATCCGGACGAGACCATCGGCATAATTATGATCGAACTTCATTTGGTAAGTTCGTTTGATCTATAAATTATATAGACATATACACATACAGAAGATTACTGATCACAGATGGTATTTTATCACGAGCCTATGGGTTGCCGAAAATCCACAAACAGAATTATCCATTAAGCTTAATGATCTCATGCATAGACAGTCCATTATACTCACTGGCTTCTTACATACATGAAATCATTTACAATAGTATTCCAAAACATTTTAGCCACATCCAAGACAGTTTCCATTTAGTTAGGAAATTAAATGGAAAAGATATGGATGAGGGTTACAAATTAATATCACTAAATGTAGTTTCTCTGTTTACTAATCTTCCTACAAAATTGTTAATAGTATCGAAAAGATGGAATCAAGAAAAGATGGATCAAGAAAAGATGGAATCACATATCATGCAACACAAACATACCGCTTAATGAATTGTTAATAGCAATTACAATGATTGTGGAGTTAACATTTTTTACTTTCAACAATAAATATTACAAACAGATTTTCCATGAGTTCCCCGTTCTCACCAATTTTAGTCGACATTATATTACAGGATGTTGAAGAGATAGCTTTGAATCATTTGCCTGCCAACCTCCCCTTTTACTATAGATATGTCGATGACATCTTATTAGCAGCGCCATTTAATCTTTTAGATGATATTCTAAATATTTTTAACTCTTTCCATGACAGATTAAAATTTACAATGGAGGTTGGCGGGGGCGATCGGATCAACTTCTTAGATACAATACCGTTATTGTTTCCAACGGAAGAATCATGTTTGATTTGTATAGAAAACCTATAAATTCAGGAAGATACTTAAATTTCTTCTCAAACCATCCTATAGGACATAAGAGAGGTGTCATTATTTGTTTGACAGGATTTTGTGGTTGTCACACTCACATTTCCATGAAAAAAATCTGGTAGAGACCATTCACATTCTCATCAATAACCCGTTCCAATTGATTTTTTCTACCATTAATAACAGAATTAAATATCTTTCCACGTTAGGAATAAAACAACATTCAAGAGAGGAACTTAGCAGAAATAATAAACAGTTCTTCCACTATTCCATACGTGAAGAACATCTTAGAAAATTTCAAGAGAGTAGCTAAAAAACATAATCTTAATTTAGCTTCCTCTACCACAAATTCACTCTCTAATTTCATAAAAACAGGAAAGGATCAACTGAGTGTGTCATCTCATTGCAACGTGGTCTACCAAATTGATTGCAATGATTGTGAAGCCAGTTACGTAAGTCAAACTAAAAGACAACTGAATACGAGAATGAGGGAACATCTCAACGACATAAAAAAATCAACGGGTACTCGTTCGGTCTCAGATCACCGCTTGGAGCTAAACCATGACTTTAATTGGGAAGAAGTACGCATTCTCGATAAAGAACCTTCCTGGAAAAAAAGGATAGTATCTGAAATGATCCACATAAAAAAACAAAGATGTGGTATTAATAAACATAGTGACACTGAATTTTTACCAGAAAATTATCTCCCGATCATAAACTACATAGTCCCCCCATCATTTTTAATTCATTTCCCCCCTATTCTGTACATCACTCATGTTTCGACGTTGGCTTTTCGCTTTTATTCCGTTCCGTACTTTCGTCTAGTACACACAGTAGTGACAATTGAATAAATTGCTTATAGAAAAGTTTATCGAGCTGTCATTTTACAGGTATAATTTTTTATCTTATCTTTGAAGTATCAATTTTAGTTTCAAATGACTTTTAATTATATATTTATTTGAACTCATACAATTAATTTTAACAATTTGACAAAAATACAGACAGTTTGGACATATTAAATAGAATGACAACTCTAACGGTAGATTGTAATTACTATGGTACAACTAATTATGTTGACTACAAGAGAATCTCTAGATCAGCTAAAGACAGAAAAATAGAGATACATAAAGGAATTGACCCGTTGATAAAAATAAGAGGAGGTGCATCTGTGGACGGAAAGAGACATTAACATCTCATAAGAATAACTGTATAAACTAAGGTCGTATAAATTAGAGTAAATTTCGAAAGAATTGCGCTCTCAATGTACAGAAAAAAATTTTTAAATTGTATACATAATGCGATACATGCTAGTTAATGTTTAAAATTCATAATAAAATTTTGTAATAACGGCTGATTTTGTAATAACACTGAAGATGATCTAATAGAGATCGAAATGTACATATGTAATTTTTAATTCTATAATATAAATATTATCAACACGAACACCCGGCTTGGCTTTCATGCTCCTTGCTCATTATAATTATAAATTAAAATGAATTTATACATTTATTTCTTTCATGTAATGCTTCATATACATTTATTTTTCATGTAAAGCATCATACACAATAAAATCTTCTTAAAAAATTACCTTTTTAAAAAAAAGTAAAAAAAACGCGACAAGTTTACGTGTTGCTTGGAGGAAATACTGCTGTTCTGACCCAAGTGGTAATAACTTTAATAAAAATAACACAATTAAAAAATAAAACCAAGTGACACATTTYCATTATTTCAACCTAAGTGTTATATCACAATATTGCGTCACTTTACTGAATTTACAAATAATATCTAATAATGAACTCTAATAATATGTATGTATATTATTTGTTTAAAAGATTTGATATTAAATAAATAGTGCCAAGTTATAATTCCATT
>JANQDE010000388.1:65133-81411 GCA_037157785.1 Cephalotes varians | reverse complement strand
TTTAAACTAATGATTTTAATTATGCAAAATCTCTAAAATACATAAATTTATTTTTCTTTACTGATTGCACCATTTAATGACAGATAAAATATAAAAAAATATCAAATATAAATAATGTCAAATATAGACGATCTTCTCGTACACGAAAACTGCTTTAAAAAATGCATGATATCATTACAAAATTACCTTTTTAAAAAAAGGTAAAAAAAAGGGTGTCAAGTGTAGGCGTAATTTAAAACACCTCGAAAAAACTAATGTATTAAATTAAAAAATGAAATCTAAGTGGTACGAATTATTGTACTCGAAAAAATCTGATGTATCAAATTTAAAAAAATAGAACCTAAGTGATAGTATCTTTGTATTTCCTAACTAAAGAATCTTTCTGTTTTAATCTATAATAATGAACCCTAATAATATTTATATCATTTGTATAAAAGATTTGATATCAAATAAATGGCGCCAAGTTATAATCCCATTATTTCGAAAATTCTATAATAATGAACCTTAATAATATCTATATCATTTGTATAAAAGATTTGATATCAAATAATTGGCGCCAAGTTTTATCCTGTTATTTCGACAATTAATTTCCACACGCAGTTTGAAAAGAAAACTATTGTACCAAACCTAAGTAGTATGTATGAAGAGAAAACTACCAAATCCAAGTATATATGTTTCAAATATATATATATATATATATATATGTCAATCGATTAAAAGATTTAATTACAAAAAATTAAAAAGGTAATAATACAAAATAAAAAGATTTAATTTAAATAAAAAAATTTTTATGTAAAAAAACTTGGCGCAGCAAGACTTAATAAGGTGAACAACAAGACAAATTAGTGTAATAATAAATGTAAATGTAAATGTTACATTAAGTAAAAACAAAGTTTATTGTTTATTGTTTACAGTTTTATCTTTATTAAAGAGAAATTTCTCGTTTTTATTTCAAGGTCTAGCAGCGCCTAAATTATGCCTATATACTTGACACCCTTTTTTTTACCTTTTTTTAAAAAGGTAATTTTGTAATGATACGATACACGTGCGACCATAACTGGCCGACATATCAAGAGATATACAAATATACGTAAAAATATCGAGTCAAACTCAAAATTGCGAAAAAAAATATATAATTACTAATATATAATTACACCTGGATAACTCTGTCAGAACAACACTCCTGGTTGTATTCTACACCCTGAGAACAAGAGATAACAATTAATTGTAAAAATAAAAAATAAATAAATTTATAATAAAAAATACGGAGATTAACGTTAAGATTACGTTAGAATCAAATTGTAAACTAACGACACCCGAATTAACGCTTAARACGACTAGCCAATTACATCCAAAAGTTATTATGGCTCACCTCCCTACATTTAATATTTCTTTAATAAAGGAATCAAAAAATGAAAATAATCTAAAGTCATCAAAAAGGCTCAGTCTAAAACAAGTAATAGACAATCCAATAAAACTAATTGAACTTAGTGAAAGTTTGAATCAAATAAACAAAGAATTAGAACAAAATGAAGAAAATATACTTCAAAATAAATACTTTGTACATCTATGGGGAGCGCAACCATAATAACGATAATCTTAATAGTTATAGGATTAATAATATGCGTTACCAAAAAATGGAAACGCAATAACCGGGCGACGCCGACTCCTACGTAGAAGTTAAGCACACGATTATAATACAAATATCGGGAAAAATAACATGTAAAAATARAATAAGAAAAYTCGAYCCCTCGTTTTCTTTCATTAAGGGGGGAAGGATGTCATGAGTATTCTTCATGACGAATGAGTCAGAAATGCGATCAAATTTTTGCTTATCGCGATTGCTCGAAGGCACGAGCCACCGCGATAAGACGACACCCGCTCGAAGGTCGCAGTCACCTCTTCTCCGGAAGCGACTGCGATTTTGCTGACCAGGTCGGTGCTGATCGGCATAACCGACCTGGTAATAAGGTGCCGAAACGCACTATAAAGAGACGCGCAACGGGACTGCGCACGGATTCCCGATTGACGTTCCGTGAGGTGCGGTTCTTTAAAATAAGTTACACGAGTGTAAGATAAAAAAGTGTTTTTAATAAAAGAAAGTTGCAAGGTGATACAATCTTGGCTAATTATTCTTCGGCCAATCCCAACCCCGTGGCCGCTCCGGCGGCATTACATATTGTACATTCTTACAGCCTCCACAGAATTTTTGTTGCAAAGCACAAAACAAGTAAACATATCAACTTTTTTACTATTGGTGAATGGTATCATTTTTTGATGTGATTTACGTACTTTCAACTTGCTGTGACAAAACTGTTAGTATATATATCTTTATTTCCTTCAAGCTTTACATTTTTAATAGCCGAGAAGGGGACTTGGTTTACAAAATGTTCCTTAACTCACTCATCCTTCCATACCTTAATTTACTAGCCCTTTTCTTTTCCTTTCTATCTGACCTCTTCCTCATCTTCCCTATTTAATCTATTTCTTCTTATTACTTTCTTTCTTTCTTTCCATATTTTCTTTAATACCCTTCCTTTACTCTTACCTAATTCTTCATCCCATACTTTCGGCAAAATTTCATTCTTATCTTTTCCTAATCCTATAAACCAATCCTTTGTCACCTCATACTCCTCTATAAAATGTACCATACAATCTCTTCCTTTTCCACATAATACACAAATCCATTCCTCTTCCCCTAACCAATATTTATTTGCTCTTTCTAGGTTTCCGCATCTTAACTTCAACAGTGCTCTTACATCCTCTCCTCTATCTAGGGTCTTCCCCTTATCTTTTCTCAAATAACTAGGTCCTCTACCATCCAATTTTATCTCCTTATACTTAATATTATATCTCGCTTGCCTTATTCTACTATCTTCCCATTGCCTTTGAATATCTCTTTCCCTATTTATCAAATCCACTTCCATATTTTTGCGCCCTTCCTTTACCTCTTTAGCCTCTTTCCCCCATCCATTCCTATTATAATACCTTTCCCTGTCTTTCCCATATTTCCCACTCCATCCCTCTTCCTCCTTCTCCTTCTAACACCACTTTGCTATTTCTCCTGCCTTTTCCTCTTTTACTTTTATCTCATATCTCCTCGCCCTAATTCCCCATCCAACCTTTAATTTATCTAAATACAATTCCCTTGTAATCAAGTACCTTGGTGTGCAAAAATCTAACCTGAACATCCACCTAATGTAGTCAAGCATTATCTTTTCTAAACTCTCTTTCTCCTTCCACCCCCAAATTTCTACACCATAAGCCATCGTGCTTTGTACTAAATATTTAAATAATATCCATCTCCTCCTTAGATCATTCCTACACAATCTCTCCCCTAGACCCCATATTTTTCTTGCTGCTCTCCTTCCTTTCTCTCCTAGTTCCTTAATATGATCCTTATAATTATCACAACTATTTATTACAAAACCTAAATATTTGAACTTCTTCACCTCTTCTATTTCTTCTTTTCCCCATTTCCATATCTCTTTCCTTCTCCTATTATTACTTAACATCTTCGTTTTTTCCACACATAATTCTAATTTCTTTTCCTTTAAAAAGCTTTTGAATGTATGCATCATATCTAACATCGCTTCCCTATTATTTGCTATTAAAGCAATATCATCTGCGTACGCTAAACTCCATATCCTATTTCCATTTATTTCTACCCTTCCTATACCTCTCCTTCTCATCTTATTATCTAAGTCCGCCATATATACATTGAAGAGGATTGGACTCATGACACAACCTTGCCTCACTCCTTTTCTTGTTTTGAATTCTTCTGTGTATCCTTCTCTCGTTCTAACCACGACCTCCGTTTCTTCATATATCTTCTTTATTCTTCCTATTAATTGATTATTTATTCCTTTCCCTCTCAATTCCTTCCAAAGTATCTCCTTGTCCATATTGTCAAAAGCTGCCCTCATATCTGCAAACAAAATGTAAATCTCTTCCTTCTTATCTCTTATCTTCTTCTCCCTCTGCTGCAGATGGTTCAGCACCCAAATATTATCTATCGTAGACCTACCGCTCCTAAATCCTGCTTGACTATCTGGTATTAGCTTTCTTTCTTCTATCTCTTTTTCCAACCTGTATCTTAGTACCTCCGCATAGATTTTATACGTCGTGCATAGCAAAGATATTCTTCGATAATTTCCTACTGTTTCCTTATCACCTCTCTTGTATAACGGAACCACTACGCTTTTCCTCCAATCCTTTGGCAATGTTCCTTTCTCCCAGATGTCTTTTATTAGTCTTACTAAATCCATCCACAGTTCTTTTCCTGCGTATCTCCAAGCTTCCATTGGTATCCCATCAATTCCGGCCGCCTTTTTCATTTTCATCTTTTTAATCGCTCTCCTAATCTCCTCTTCCTCTAATGTTTCCTCTATCTTTTCCTCTTCTTCTATTTCTGTTGCCTCTGTTGGAACTCCAACTTCTACTCCGTCCAGTAGTCTCATGAAATGATTTCTCCATACTTCTATACCAATCTTGTTCTCCACCCATTTCTTCTTCCCACATTTCCTGTTTATATATCTCCATATTTCTGTTTCACTTCCTATTCTCTTCAAATCCTCTTCCTCCTTCTCCCTCTGTTTCTTTTCCACCTATAACTTAAACCTTCTTTTCTCTTCCATATATCTTTCCCTTAATACTTTCACTCTTCTCCATCTCCTATATATCTTTTTCATTGTCCTTTTCTTCTTTGTGCAGCTCCTATCCCACCAGTCCTTGTATCCAATCTCCTTCTTTCTCCATTTTCTCTTACTCCTAATCATGGTATCGTTTACTACTTTTTTTAACCTCTCCCATCTCTCTTCTATCGACAATTCCTTACGTTCTTTCTGTATCTCTGTCCTAATCAACTCTTCTGCCTTCTCCCTATATTTTTGTCTTGACTTCTCGTCCCATATAATAATTTCCCTCTCCTCTTCTTCTGCCTTCCTCGTCCGTTCTTCTTCTTGTGTCTTCTCCTCTCAATAAACTGTTAGTAATGAATGTTGTTGATTTTTTCTGTCTTGAAGAAGTCGAGTGTTTTTCTCCTTGTTTTTCATTGATCTATCTTACGTTCGCAATCTTAGTATCTTACGTTTTAGTAAAAATATGAAATATCTCATGAAATATTGATTTTTTTCAACATGATACCTTAATGCTTTTTTAAGCAAAATGACCCGAGGAATCAAAATAAGTAAAAAAATATGCGATTTCGTTAAAAAAAAAAGTGTATCTGCATTTTTTATGTTCATTTTTTATGTTATGTTATGTTGCACTTATGAAAAAAATAAGGTCCTAAAAAAATAGACGCTATCATACCATTTAACTTTTCCCTTTACAGTTTTTTTCTGTCTGTTGCCAAATTTGAGATATAACCTGTCCCAATTGCGTGACTCACCCTGTATACATATAGGGTAGGCCATTTTAATCTTTCCACGCTGATGACTCGAAAAAGAAGCATTTTCCAAAAAAAACACAAGAGAGAAAAGTTATATAATTTTGAGAAGGAAAGAAGTTAGTAACCTTGAATTTGACTTTGAAAGCATTTTTCAAGGTCATTTGTAGGTTAAGTTGAATTTTTTAAACGGAATGGTTTATTTTTCATTTGCATATTCTAGTAGTATACCTCAAGAGCTTTTCAGAACATCATAATAAAATATTTTTTCATTAAGTACTTTTCAAATTATAAGATTTGAAAATTACAATACCACCGGCATTAGCATTACCCAAGATATTCGACTAACAGCTAAAATCTCTTGAATTTTGTTCAGAGACATTGATAACATTTATTAGGATGAAGAGATTGTCCCTCTTATTTTCATTTTTAAGTATTTAAAGTATTACAAGCTGTTATCTCTGAAAGTACACATAATAGTGAAAATTGTTTTCTACAAAAGTTGTATGGTTTGAAAGAGGTCAAATAATATTGATATTAATTTAAAAAGAATAATTTCTTCAAGGTTAAAATGATTAATTTCATATTTTTTAATGGTAACCTCTGTTTTTTACCTCGAATTCAGAAAGAGCGAAAAATTTTACGTTCAGATATGTTATCATGTTAATGGTCATACCTCAAGCGGTCTATAATATCACTTTACGGTCGAAACTCTATTTTAGAAAAAAATTAATGTAGTTAATATGTTAATGTATTTCAGTTCATAAAAGTTAATGTGTTAATGTACTTCAATATCAGAATCAAATCTCTTGAATTTGATTCTGATATTGAAATAATTCCAACTTATGACTGGATCGAATATTTGGATTCCAAATTTGGAGCTTTTTCACTTTTAAACAATTACTACTTCCAAAACACTGATATTTTGTACTTTGAAAATTACTGATAATACGTGGAAAATTTCTTAACTAACTGATAGTAAGAAGAGATTCAAGTATTTTCAGAGATAACAGTTTGTGACACTTCAAATTGAAAATAAAAAATAAAAATGAAATGTTATGTCCAGACCCAGGATTTTTGTTTTCTTTATTTAAAAGAGAAGGAATTTGGGAAAGGAAGGATATGGAAGGACGTTCAGATAACTCTCTCGCAGGTCAACGCGCTAAGACGTGAGCCGCGAGTCGAACACACTTGTCTCAAGTCCCAGATGTGGGTCAGCGTACCATATGGTCGCTATGACACCATCTGGAACAGTGCGTTCGTCGGTCCTTTAAATTTTAGGTTAAGGAACTGAATCCATATGACCAGGGAACGGACCACGTGCGATCTTTTCGAGGGAAATGTACAAGGGTATTTAAATTAAATAGAGTGGTTTACAAGAAAACATTTAATATAGTAGTTCAGACATTAAATATAAAAATAACCACATATAATAGTTGTGAACTAGTTGATATTAATATTATATTATAATCAATTATGATTAAGAGTGTAGAGTGTAAGTGTGGCTTTTTACAATTGTTGGGTTTGTATGTGTGTAATATATATATGTAATTGTATGATTAGAGGAGAGGGAATACAGACAGGAAGTGGAGTTAATCTATTTCATGGATAATGGCTGTTGAAAGTGGGAAGAGATTATAAAAAAAACGGACGGGTACTTCATAAGGGAAAGGGGAAAGAGGAAGGAAAACGGGAATGATGGCATTGGGATTCTGACCCGCGATAACCGATCTGATCTCAGAGAGATCAAAGTCGTCGGGCCCGATGGAGTAGGAGGCGGGAGGAAGAGGAGTGGTACACTGAGGGAATTGGAGGATTAGGTTATCTAGTGCTTGATGGGGATCATAGTAATAATAATGACGAGGACGAGGAGAAGGAATGCGGATTTCGTCTATGAATTCCACGCTTGAGGTGGAATTCCTGGGAGAGATTGGGCGAGGTGGCTCGGGAGAGGAGATTGGAGAGTAGGAAGGGGGTGAGAAGGAGCGAACAGAGAGGGGAGGAGAGTCTGGGAAAATTCGGGATGTGATTACAGAATGGGGGGAATCGGGTTGTTCGAAAGGGAGTGTAGGGAAACGTGGAGGTGATGGAAGTTGATTCGAGAAAGATAACTGAGGAGAGGGTGGAGGAGGAGGAGATGGCACGCTTACTACTCTAGAATTATTATCATTATTACTATCATTATGGCTATTGTTATTATTAATGCGCGGCGTTAGCCCACGGAGGTACTCGGCGTAGGCCTGGTCTAGTAGCGCACGTGCGAGCCTGCGTCCCCAACGCCGGAAGCGTTTCGCCGCCTGTCGGCTGTAGGTGGGCAACGGTCGGTCGCTCACTACGAATAAGTGTGCGAATTGAAATGTTTGCTTTCTTAGAGAAAGGAAAAGAGATAGATTATAATTATAGGTTTACTAGGTAGTATCAGAGGGAGAGGGTAGGATGGATGGAGAAAGGGATAAGAGGTTCCATAATGGTTAACCCTTTGAAATYGGAAATRARTTTAAGTTCATTGGATATTATCCATGAACTTTGAGGGAGGTAAGAACAAAGAACGAGTTCATCTAGTGAACTCGACGGAAGGATCGAGGTTCGCCAAATTGGTGACCCTCTGTTTTATGGATTAATATGGAATCAAATTCATCGAATATTATTGATGAATGTTAGGGAAACGGGAGTAAGGAATGAGTTCATCAGCAGCTAGTGAACTCCAAGGAAGGATCGAGGAGGTAATTAATGGTAGTTAGGAATTGAAACAGAAAGCATAACGAAAAAAAAGAGAAAGATTCGTGAATTGAGATTGTTAAAGAACCCGAGAGGTATACGTATATAGTAAAAGAGAAATCCGGGGATTTAAATAAACAATATATATAAATACGTATATGTACATGTGGAGCGACTTACTATTGATGCAGGTCTGAGAGCTTGCGGACGGCTATAGTTCATTCGAGAGGTCTGCCTGTGGGTCCCCTGATTGTGGTGGGTGGTATGCGTGGAAGAACTAGTGTCGTCAACTAGTGCGTGAACGTCAACTAGTCGCTATGCACTTCCGAACAAAAAGTACAACTCTTATGACAAACAGACAAAGTACTCGGACGAAAAACCCGTTAGTACGACGAAAAAAAGAACTCAGAAAAAATGAGAAAATGAGCGAATGAGTGAAAAAATGAGAGCGAATCTTACGATGTCGCGACTTATATAGGAATCCTTCCGTTCCTATGGGGTGTGCCATGTTGGTCGGGCAGGATTTTGGTTGGTGGGATCCCTTTTTGGGCATACACTTTTTAATTTCTTAAACTTTGATTGGGAAGTTTGTTATGGAGTCGCCTCCATTCACAGTCCAGGATTTGAAAATTGTTTACCCTGTCTGTTTTCTGTCTTAGGATTGGTCAAAATTCGAAAGGCGTTGTCGAAGAAAAAAGGGGGATGATTAGTAGGTGGGAGTTAGTTAAGATTTGTTATCCTTGTGTCGTGTGTAAGTCTTTCTTATGTTTATAGCTCCTTAGAGTTATTGAAAGCAACAAGATCCCGTCATAGCTGATCGTGAGTGCGGTGTCGAATAGCGACAAACAAAAGCTCGGTTCTTAGTCTTAAAATGTTATCTTTTCGTTTTATGATTCTTAGGCGCCTGCAACAGCTTATCTCAATATGAATTCTATATCAAGTGACACTTTTGGTCATTTGTTACAATCGGTTGCAGCGTTCATATCTCTGTTTACTTTTTCCTAGAGAAAGAATATTCTGTGACATTTTTGTTTGGTTTTCTAGRGACCACAGRCTCTGAGCTTCAGTTTTTATCGCTTCTCAAACAACGCACCTCTCAATTGATATTTTTTTTAAGCGACTTTTATGAGTTCTTGAGAAGAATGAATGAGTCCGTTATTCGAAAARAGGCTTGAGAATTGTAGGCAAATGGATCACATTCGATTCTCTCGCATATGTTTAAGAATCATGACGATGATCAGATCTCTTTGAAAGAAAAGAATCATGGAGTCCACAGGACGTAACAGAAAATAAGAGGGATAACTTCTTCATCCTAACAAATGTTATTAATATTTTTGAACAACATTCAAGAGCATTTTAGCCATTGAACATCTTGAGTAATGCTAATGGTGGCGGTACTGTAGCTTTCAAGTCTTATAACTTGAAAAGTACTTACTGAAAAAATGTTTTATTATAGTGTTTTGAAAAGTTCTTGAGGTATACTATCAGAATATGCAAGAAAAATGGAACATTCCATTTAAAAAATTTGATTTGACTTACAAATGACCTTGAAAAATACTTTCAATTCATGAAACATCAAATTCAAGGTCACTTCTTCCCCCTTCAAAATTATACAACTTTCCTCTTTTGTGTTTTTTGGGGAAAATGCTTCCTTTTCGAGTTATTAGTGTGGAAAGATTAAAATAACCTATCCTGTATAAAAGATTTTCACACAGAGTATTTCATTTAAAAAAATGTTTAAATATATAAAATTCAACATGCTTTAGAAAAAAATGTTTAACAAATAAAAGTTGTTTGGTTTTGAAAGATACACACATACGCACACGCACACACAAAATAATAAAATTATTTGTTATAAGTTTGACCTTGTGTAAAAATTCTAAGATTACATGAAGGTCATATTGAAATTTTTAAATAGAAATCCTATTTTTTAATTATAGATTCTTATAGCTGACGTAGAGATCATTTCAAATCATTTTTATGATCATTTACATAATTTTGTGTCTCTCATTTTATTGTAAATATTTTAATTAATTTTATTTAATGCAGAGTTTGGTAGTAACTAATTTAAATTAAGTTAAAAAATTTCATGATTAAGTTGCATTTCATTAAAAATGTTTTGAGCATTAAAGTTTGAAATCCGTCGGCATTATCATTACTCAAAATACACTGTAGGAAAATTGCTCAGTCGGATTTTATACATATTTGATATTTCAAAACAGAAAATATTAACAACAACAAAATATAAATTAATTATAAATCGTTTAATTTCAAAATTTACTAATAACAAGATTATAATGAAATGCATGAATCGGCATACTAGATTTATAATGAAATGATAAATCGGTACTAGAAAATGATATAGGAAATACTAAGGGAACCTGGACATAGGCTCATGTGTTTATTACTAGTCTATTCCTACCTTATCCTCTTCACATACTGTAATGTGTAAGCAACACTCTTGCCAGCTATTGTCAACATAACTCCCACAACTCCTCATTGATGCTGGTCAAGTTTATAATCTGGTATCTCTTGTAGCAAAAGTCTGTTGGCTATCAATAGATTATATTAGGATATAGGCTCTCCTCCTGTTTATGTATGACAAACTTGAGTTGATGTAAAAAGAGAAATACTTCTTTTCCTGTTTTATAATGTCGATTTATGCATACATATATCATACATACATAATATCAGCAAATTTTGAAATTAACCCTTAGCTGCCACACCTCAGTCCGGCCACGTTGCTGCCACACCGGGCAGCACTGACTTCTCACCCCACGTGAAAAAAATGAGTTGTAAAATACGTATGAGTGTTTTAAGACTTTTAATCGATTGGGTCATGTTTATTGAACATATATTTAACATTTCTAATGATTTGTATTAATAAATTTATAGATGGCGCTTTAAACGCTCAAAGTGCCGCCATGCGATTTTTCGACTTCCTATGTAGTAAAGTCACATCTCACAACTGTCTACTAATGAAAGATGTCGATATTTGTATGAATTTCAACGATTTTAGACCTCTAATTTCACTTTTCCCGAGCCTGGGGTGACAAGTCACCTCGTGTGGCAGCTAAGGGTTAAACAGTTTGCGATTATTTTCTATTTTTTGATACTTATTGTTTTAAATTTCTATTTTGAAATACTAGATATTCTTTTTTAATTGCAAAATTGAAAATTGTTATGAATAAATTTTGCAATTAAATGGTTTGCAACTAGTTTTTATTTTTCTGTTCTTATTGTTTTCTGTTTTGAAATATCAAACATGTACAAGATCCAATCGAACATCTTGATGTCCTCCAATTAATGCTAACGCAGTGGTTCTCAAACTTTCATATAACTCAAGAAATTTTAAACAAAATTTAACCCATTAAGTCCCAAATGTCCCGAATTTTCAATGAATTTTCAGCCGGCTCATTCTCAATGTTATCTGTGTTGAAAAAATTTCAGCCACATCAATTCCGACGTGAAATTTCATGTTCTTTCAAAATATAGCCTCAGAATTTGTCTAAAATTAATTTTAAGAAAGTTATGAATAAATTCCTTTCTAAAAAAGGAGATGTTAAATCGATACTCGCATATATCGAAGTATTGTTGTCGCTTTTCTGCAATGTTGATTGGTTCTCTCTCTGCGCTAACTTCGTGACCAGCTGTCATCGTGGAGTTAGCAAGTGACAATTTATAGACATGTGCATKAATAGAAGATTATTATTGCAATTTATTAAAAAAAATAATAAAAAGAGTAAAAAATAAAAAACTAAATAGCGCGCGCGAAGCGCGCGTCTGTGGTGTCTAGTTTTGCAAAAAAATGCGATTTTTTCGACGACAAAAAATTTTAGATCCAAAATTTTTTTATCAAACAAGCGATTCCCATGTTTTGCACCAGGAAAAATTGAGGCCGCGAAACCTAAACTTCAAAATGTAATGGGTCCGAAATAGAAAATTCAATATGGCGGCCCCCAAAATGGCATCCAAATCACAAAAATTCACGGTATTATGCGTTTCTTCATTAAAAAAGCCTTATTTCCTTTCTGCTTGGAACGTCCTTTGGAATTTAAGTCATTTTCATTTCATCTGTAGTCCAAAAATTATGAAAAGTCTATATATGATTGTTAAAGAAATCAATTGATCGATAATATTGCAAAAAGAGTACGAAAAAAGACGAGTTATAGCAGTTTTTCGGTAATTCTAATGTGTTTTATATAATATTTATTTAAAATGTGTTTTATATAATATTTATTTAAAGCGCGCCGAGTGATGGCGAGACTCACGGTGTGCGCGGCGCGGGACGCTTGCCAATCACGTTGGCTACGCCTACTCCCTACTCCCCGCGAGTCGAGCATCGAGCTAGTAGCGGGCGTACACTTGCCAGTAGAAAGCTGGGCAGACGCGCGTATTGGGCAATCTTTAAAAATTAATATCTCGTTGACTAATGCGAAAACTTAAAAATGCTACAGGACTTTCCACCTTAGTTTAGTCCGCTGTAGCTGCCCATCGCTAGATAGCCTCTATCTAGCGATCAAGATTGCTGAAGACAGGGAACAGTTTTCTATTGACATTAAAATCCTACTATGTGCTGTTAAGGTGTAGGCATTGCCGCTTGTAGTAAACCTGTGGCGGTCCCCCGAGACCGCACAAAAGTAAAGGCGCCTGCGGAAAGGCAGCCCGCCGACGGCAGTGCCGAAACCGCGAGCACACAGGCGCGCGAGCTTTCTCGCAAGCACTGCGAACAGCGGACTTTCTCGCGAGTGGAAAGTGTCAACAGAAACAATTAGCGAGTTGACAACAGATGACTCGCATTGTCACCTTTCGCGTAAGTGAAATCTCACAGCGAACAATATAAAGAGACCGAAAGCGAAAGGAGAGCACGCTTTTTGGGTTTCCCGAAAATTAAGGCAAATTCACAGGTCTTAACTACGGAGAGCCAAGCTGCCGCCTCAAACGGAAAAGCACGCCGTTACGCCGGCCGCCAGTCAGGAGCAGCAGAGATCACTGCCGTGGAAGCTGACTCCACTCGACCTCACTCCGCCGAGGAGGACCCGCCACGAGGATTCCTGGCGACGTGAGACATCAGAGTGCGAAGGCCGACCTCGCCTTTTTGGAGGCCACCCGGACTGCTATCTCCACTGCGAGTGCCGACCTCCAGGAGACCAGCGAGAGTCCACCGCGGAATCCAGTGCCAGCCGGAGACGTTCAGCCGAACAACGCAGAGCTCCACACAGTGGGACACGTCGAGCGACGACGAGGACCGGACCCAACCGGATCCCGCATCTAGCCGCACACCAGTGGAGGCGCCGTCTACAGAGGAGCCGCCAATTCGAACCAGCAGCCCCGAGCGTTCATATACACCACCGGGAACACCGCCAGCTTTAAGGCGCTGGAAGCCGCGCCAGTATACCCGTACATTGCCGCGGATAGAGTGGCGTGAGCGCTTGTAAGGCGCACTAAGACCAACGGTCCTTCTCAGGGCCACACAAACTTATTACACAATACACACCCGCTCTCTCAATAGAGCTGCGGAATAATCCACACTCATTGTAAATACCCGTTACACCTATTTATATATACTGTACATAAGAAGACTGAATAAATTACTATTTAAGATATATCTACCGCCTTGAATTACACTGTTATCTATGTGAACAACGCAAGGGTGCCCCTGGCCTCTGCGAAGGCAAGCGCACCCACAAAACCATTTTCCGCGTGCCTAGTAACCACAGGGATGCGCTCCATATACCAAGTATTCGTTCGGACGAAGTGTAACATCACACACTGAGGTTGTCTCATAAAACGGAACGATTCTTAAATGATTCTTTTTGCGCTTGCGCATACATGAAATACATATTCTTTTATCACTGCAATTATGTTTTATTATTAATGTGGACTTTCAATCTGCAAATACAATTCCATTTCTTCGTCGCTATCTTTTTCATCATTGCTGTCAATGCTTCGAATGCAAAGAATATTAATTATATATATATATATATTAACATAACATATACATATTAACATAATTTATTTGTTATTTTTTGGCAGCGTATTGTTCTAGCGGGTAATTGAAAGGCGATATCGTTAGCGCCGTTAATTTGGTTGTCGTGTTTTGAGGCCCCGCTTGCGGACGCCTCGCCGTGATTCGCGTATCGTTTCAGTCACTTGAATTGCGCTGCCCCATACATATGATATGTGTATACATATATATGTATATATATATATATGTGTGTGTGTGTGTGTGTGTGTGTATACAAGGTGCGTCATCAAAATCCGGACAAACTTCAATTTAAATTTCCCTCCATATTATGCCTCCGCCAAACGTCACTCTTGGCGATTGAGTAAGGCTGCGTTTCGGTATTCACTGTAAATACTGACGATATGACGTCATTTAATAGAGCTACAAGATCGTTCTGTAATTACTGCTGTTGTTTTTACTACTTATAACGCTCTAATAATGGAACGATGTTCGCAGTACTGTGACTGTGTGTATAGAATCAACGTCTGTATTAATCTGAGAAAGCCGCATAATTAGATTATTAGATTGATATATTATTGTTACGTATACTAATCCAAACGTGTGAAATCTAGGAAATTAAAATAATCAGAAGTCAGGTTAGAGATTAACCCTTCTTTCCTACAAGTTTTATATATGTATCCGTAAGTACCTCTTAAACTTGAACAGATTTTCGACTTTTGTGCGATCTTTCTGCTCTTTATTTTAAATTTGTAATCCATCATATTTAGCAATTAAAACAATTATTCAACTATAAACAAACATTTTTATTACGCATGTATATAAAAACCTATTTTATTCTTGTTCCTTAGTGTTGCAATCAAAGTCGACTGAGTAAATTGATTCCTTAACGGATCGTAAAATAACCACTTTAAATAATACTGTTCAGTGATGCGCGCTACGTCGCGCGCTGGTATCACGCGCCCAATCGAGACAGCGCAATTCAAGTGACTGAAACGATACGCGAATCACGGCGAGGCGCCCGCGAGCGGGGCCTCAAAACACGACAACCAAATTAACGGCGCTAACGATATCGCCTTTCAATTACCCGCTAGAACAATGCGCTGCCAAAAAATAACAAATAAATTATGTTCTGGAGAGTTCTCGAATAATCGAGAACTCCCACCCTATAAAAGAGCGGAAGTGACTCCGGGTTAGCCGTCTTGAGCACAGTGCATTAAAATATTATTATTCACGTATTATTCACGTATTCGTATCCGTGACTGACTTGACTTATAATAAATTTTAATTAATTGTGAGTTATTGCTTGCATGTTATCCTGTGCCATCCATCCACGAATCGTTCGCGTCATAATACTTAGAGTGACTGGGAAGCTCTAAATCTTTATATTGAAATATGGAAGAAATTGTGATAACATCAGAGCTCATGAAATGTTTAATGGAATCCTCAGAGAGTGACTCATCAGATGAGGACATATTATTAATGATAGCTAAACCACATGTAATGCCACATGTTCGTTGTGAAAATTACGTCGAAAACGTTGTACCTTTATATATAGATAAAGAATTTCAAATGCATTTTCAGTAAGTAAATAAGAAATAATGTAAAAAAACTCAACTTTACATCGATTAAATGCATAAAAATAGCGTAGTGAAAAATATATGTTTGATAGAGAGAGAGAGAGAGAGAGAGAGAGAGAGAGGTTTGTTGTATTATCCTAAGTAATAAGATAATGTTGAATGACATTTTAATGACGTTGGAAATTTTAAGATGTTATTTAATATCACCTTGTTCCTGAGAACCTATCTACAATTCTAATAGATTATATAAGACATTTTTATATCATAAAATTTTTATATCATTAAATTAATATATTTATAAAGAAAAATTATATGTACATATATATATATATTGTGACGTGACGCCTTGTAGGCGTCGTCACTGGTACTTTAAATTTAATTACCGGCGCGCCTGTATCCTGTGCTCCCCCCAATTTGCGGGAGAGAGGCGTAACGGAGTCGCGTGGACTCAGTTGCGCGCTTATCTTTTTTGTTATTTCGTTTATTAACAATGTAAGAATTAGAGTTAGGACTGTGCAAGTGCGATAAGTCTCAGCCCAGGCGAAGAGGACAGGAAGAGGACTGCCATCAAGGAGCTGCGAGGACGGTCTGAGGAGGGACTTCAGTGTACAGGTCGTATCGTCCCC
>JANQDE010000388.1:17660-46493 GCA_037157785.1 Cephalotes varians | reverse complement strand
GACGCGGGGCGGGCGTATCTCGCCAAGCGCTTGCATTTGCCGATGGGCCGGCCGAACATGCCTCTTTTCGGCAATCTTCAAAAATTAATATCTCGTTAATTATTACAAAATTTGCAAAATGGTAGAGRACTTTTCTACYYAGTTTAACGTCCTCTACCTGCACACAAGGGTAAAGGCGGGTAGTCCCGGACACCCTGTATATATATATATATATGCATATTACTAGAGAATAAAATATATATATAAATTAAACTAATTTCTGTTTTATTTTTAATACAAACACCTTTTTTTTATATGCATAACAATATTTATTATGCGAAAATATTGTTATAATGCTGAAAATATGAGCCGTATATAGCTGCACAACGAGAGCAAGTGAGACAGGCAATGTACTTTACTCTCAGATGCTCTCTGATGGCAGTCTTCCAAATTAACTTAAGATAATCACAGCTCTAGGAGGCTAGTCGGACCACCTATACTTCTAACACCGTGTATATGGTATCCCATTTTAAAACCGCCACGTGAATATCTCGTCAGGGGAACCCCCAATCCAAAAAGAACCTTTACAAAAATTGTTAGGTTTGTAGGGGGACATCGGATGATGACCTTCAATTCGACCTTGAACTTAATCTTCAAGGTTATTTGAAGGTCAAATCAAATTTTTTAAATAGAAACTCCTATTTTTGACCCCGGATTCAGAAAGAGCGCAAAATTTTACGTTTAGATACGTCCTTGTCTGAACGTTAAATTTTGTCTTTTGAAGGTTATTTTAAGGTCAAAAATTGTTAGTTATTGAGGGCCATTGAAGGTTGGCACTGGTTAATTTAGATAAATGAGGGTAATTGATGATTGGCACAATGCCATGCAGTGCACTGTAATAAAAGGTATTGATCAAATCTTATGAGTATCTTTATTGAAAATTATTATAACAACTCTATTTGAGCATCTTGGAGTAAACGAATGTGAAAATTAGTATCCTAGAGTAAGACAAATCTTCTTCATTTCTTTAGGACCATACATAAAAAAGTTAGTTTGTTGCTTTTTAGGCAACTCATATAATTTCATTAGTACATTGTACGTAAAAAATACATCTGATTTTATCATCAATTTTTTTTCTCATACGTAAATCATGCCTGATTTACTAATGAAATCGTTGACATTCTTCTCATTTTAGAAGAATGTCAACTAAATTATAGAGCAGCAGCAAGACTGTATATTGCTCGTTTTCCACAAAGACAACATCCTGATCCATGTGATAATACGTGATATTGAACTTTGTAGTCGACAAGGACATTTTGTCCGAAGAAGGAGGCAAATGAATGAACATGATTATGAAAATAATTCTCGCCTACTTGCTGTAGTAGCAATGGTAACTTTAAATATTCATGTTAGTTTACGCGAAATCGAAGCAACCCTGAGGATTTCAAGATCGAGTGGATATTTAAGAAATGTACATTACCATCCGTATCACATTAATATAAATCAAGCTTTAACTGAAGTAGATCATCAACGGCGAGTTCATTTTTGCCAATAGGCAAAACAACAAATTAACAACGATGAACATTTCTTCAACTACGTTCTTTTTAGTGATGAGGCTACATTTGAAAGTACTGGAATGTTAATCGCCATAATTCTCACTATTGGCCTCCAGTTAATCCACATTGGATGAGAAAAGTAGATCGTCAACATCGCTGGAGTGAAATGGTATGGTGTGAATAGTTGACGGATACCTAGTTGGTCCGTATTTTTTTGATGGGAATGTAAACGGACAATCTTACGTACAGTTACTTAAGCATGAACTTCCCGTTTTACTAGAAAATGTTGATCTTGCTACAAGGGCTAGGATGTGGTTGCACGATGGCGCTCTACCGCAAGTAGGATATAGAGGAGAGTTCTGGATCAGGTCCTCCGAGGAGAGTGCGGAGAAGGGAGTAATCCTGGGCGAGGGGGCATGACGCAACGCGGGGGCGGGGGGATTACGACTCTGTGATGTTTACATGAAAATATAGGGTGTTGACAGATCACTGATAAATATTATAAACAAACTGGCTGCTAAAAACGAGCACTGATAAATATTATAAACAAACCGCGGCTAGCCTTTCAAGGTGGTAAAATTACATTGCTGTGATAGAGCGCTGATAAATATTATAAACAAAACGTGTCGCGACACGTTAGTCTTCCTTTCGAGGAGGTAAAAATTTGGGGAGGGGGAATTTCTAGGAAGAGCCGGGATGGTGTCTAAGGATGCTTACATATAGGGTGCTCGCCGATAAATATTATAAACAATACGTGTCGCGGCGGCAACGAATTCTTTCAAGGTGGTTAAAATTTGGGGGGGGGGGAGGGGAAATTTCTAGGAAGAACCGGCTAACGTTATAGATAATATCGTTTCATACATCCGACGTCGTCAAACGGCGGTCTAAGGATATAAACAAAATGACTGCCTTTAAAGGCGCGATAAGATTTGGGGAGGAAGATTTCCTAGGAAGAGCCGGCTAATAAATGATATCGTTTCGTATATCCGGCTGCACAATATGAAATGGATGCTAACCGTCAAAGATCGACGATAACTGTCTCAGTATCCTTGAGCAGTAGGAGCGATGGACATTTAAGTGAATGAGTCTGTAAGAATAAAGTGTTAATAATAGACAATATAAACGATGAGGACTTTGTGAATATTGTGGATGAAGTTTTTGAAGAAATGGAAATAGACAATATTATTGAAAAAATTGATGAAATTGGTGATGAATCAGATGAATCGGATGAAGATCATGTGTTATCTGCTGACAGTGATTGTATAAGCGACTGTAGCGATGACCTTATGGAAATTATTCGGAAAGTTCTAACAAATTCACAACTTAACGCGTTAAACGGAGGTACGAAACATTGCGCTATATATTTTTATTATTCTACGGGTGGTGCTTTGGCAGTGTGCGCGTCATGTATGATCGATTTAGTAGGTGTAGAATTAGAAATGTACCCCACACGAAGACATGTAATTGATACTTATGATGCGATAGACGGTAGATATTGTTTGAATTACAAAAATCCACTATTTTTGATTTTTTCATGCAATATGCCCAATGTGTACACAGTAAGAAAACATTGCTGCGAACATGGAATGGATTGAAGACGATGTCCGCTCTGTCCTTGAGAAGACAGAAATTCAGCCAGAAGAATCAGCCACAGAATCGCGCTAATATCACCAATTCAGTTTTTCGTTACCTTAGTATACATGGAACTAATGTAGTGTTAGAGAAAGTGTCGATATTCGTGAAAGTGTTGATACTTGGCCACGTCGTTTTAGACATAATTTCTACAATGGACTACTGAATAAACTTTATAATGATAATTGGCCATTTGCGAACAATGATAATTGGCCATCTGTGAGCAATGATGTTGCTGAATTTATATATAGAGGACTATGGATGACATGGGAAAGAAATCAAAATCTATATTATTTGCGCGGGATCAACTCTTTCGAAGATTATGTGCATATTAGAAAAATGAACAATTTGGTYGRGAAAGTCGCTARCGAGRTTRYRTATAAYGGAGYTGCTTATATCAGAATTCCTGCAGGTATTGGACTGTTTACAGAAATAATAATATTTGGAGACGTGCTTGGAGACATGCCTTCTGTTGGCATGCCATGTGTTGATGAAGATGTCACTGAAATGACATTTGAACTATTTGAAATGGAACTTCCATATCAGCAATCAAATAAATATAAATGGTTGCATTATTGCATTCAAGATATGGTACGATGCTGTGAATATTGTCGTCGAGTTATATGTCGTGATACAAATTGAAAAAATGGAATTTGTGGAAAATGAACGCGACCTGTTGGAGCAAGCCGACAATATCGCTAACTTGGAAGAGTATTTAGCGTAGCTGCAACGATGTGACGAGTAGAACGGCTCGAAGAACGCAGTCGCGCCAAGCGTCCTCGGCTGTCGATTGGAAATAGACAATCTTTGATGGCCGGGATCACGTAACGCGAGGGTGCAAAGACTCGATTACAAAGACGTTTCATATATTTTGGAGGTGATTATATGGGTACTAGCAGTAGCAGCAGCAGTGACGCGAAGAGACTCGTTTGGCGAGAGATCGATACCGCGTTCCAAAATCGTATACTGACCGGTGCGGTAATTAACGCTGATTACATCGAACCGCGACAATTTTTGGAAGATGTCGATTGTGTAGTGCTCGAACGAGTGCGAGATGTTATAGAGAGACACAACAGTGTAAAGGTGAACACTGTGTTTAACGGTGAATTTGTGACTGGTGACAAACGTGCTAATAAAAGCATGAATACGAGAAACTATAAACTCTTCCGAACATCCAATTTGCCTGAGCGGTACGAGCGTCACGTCATCGAACCTACGTTGGCAGCCCTTGAAGAACGTGACAGCGGATGGGCATTGTCACGAATTCTCGGTCTTACGGTAAACGTAAACAGGTACAATCCTATGCGTGCCGGATGTTATGTGAAATTACCGCGAAACGTAACGACGAAGAAAGCGGTGATCAATGTGCAATCGATGGACAATGCATGCTTCGGTGGTGGCTGCTTTGTATCCAGCTGAACAGAACGATATCGTATCCATATTATACGTCGGTACTGAATCTCCAGAATATACAATTTCCATTGACATTGAAAGACATTACCAAATTTGAACGATTCAATAAAGTGTCGATGAATGTATATACTATCGAGGAATAGAAGGTTCTCCCGATATGGCTCACCGATGACAAGAAGGAGAAGTACGTCAATCTGTTGTACGTGCAAGATCCGCAAGATGACAACGTGAGTCATTTCGCATTGATCAAAAATCTATCCCGGCTCGTGAGCTCGCAACTAAGCAAACATAATGGGAAAAAATATTTTTGCGATCGGTAAGTTTGCAATAAAAAGCAAAGTTTTTGTATTAAAAAATAAAAAATAATAAAAACTTTTTTATTTTTTAGATGTTTACACTACTTCAGTTCAAACTATATATATATATAGCTGAAGGCCCACAGTGTGGACTGTCGAGAGATGAACGACTGTGCCATTCGACTACCGATGACGACAAGTGGTTGAGTTTTAGCAACCATAACAGGAAGGAATGAGTTCCATTTATCATCTATGCCGATCTGGAATGCATCTGGAGAAGATGGATAGTGATCCAAGGATATCTCAGCATCATAAAGTATTTAGCATGGGGATATTAGCAGGGATATTACATGCGATGCTCGTACGATGAGTTGCCGTCATATTATCAGTTTTGTCGAGACAAAGATTGCGTCGCGTGGTTTGTCGACGAACTCAAAGAATTTGCACATCGCGTAAAGGGTATCCTGTCTGCGAATGTTCCCATGGAAATTTTATCGAACGAACAGTGGGATACATTTCACAACGCGACGCAGTGTCACGTGTGCGAGGAACCTTTCGCGTCGGATGATACACGCGTTCACGATCATTGTCCTTTGACCGGACGATGCAGAGGTCCCGCGCATTCAAACTGTAATCTAAATTAATATAAAGACTCGTATTACATTCCCATAGTGTTTCATAATTTATCTGGCTATGACGCCCATTTTATTATCAAAGAAATAGCCACAGCATACGAAGGACGTGTCGAGCTACTTCCGCTAACAAAAGAAAAATACATCTCGTTTACAAAAAATGTTCAAAGCACTGCGGATACAAATAGCGTAAAATTACGATTTATCGATTCACATATATTTCTCAGTACGAGTCTCGATAAATTAGCGTCTTTTTTGAGCAAGGATAAATTAAAAATTGTATGTTTCGAATTTTTAAAATTGTCAACCGAGGAATTTGATCTTTTGACGCGAAAAGGTGTATTTCCGTACGAATATATCGACTGCATGGACAAGTTGCAGGATACGTGCTTACCGCCGCGCGAATCTTTTACAGTTCCTTGACCAGCGACTTTGTATCCGAGAGCGACTACGCGCATGCCGCGAACATTTGGCAGCGGTTCTCCGTTAGAACCTTGGGTGAATACAGCGATCTGTATCTTAAAACGAATGTTTTGTTATTGGCAGATATTTTCGAAAATTTCCGCGACAAATGTATCGAAAGTTATGGTCTTGATCCCGCGCATTACTACACTCTGCCGGGTTTCACGTGGGACGCCATGTTGAAACACGCGCGTAAATTTCGAGTTGCTCATCGATATCTATAAGGTCATGTTTATCGAACGCGGTATACGCGGTAGCTTGAGTCAATGTTCCGGCAGATACGCGCGAGCCAATAACAAATACATGCAGGCGTACGATCCATCGAAACCTTCTTCATACTTCATGTACTTTGATGTTAATAATCTGTACGGATGGGCAATGTGTCAACCGTTGCCTTATGCCGAATTTCGATGGGTCGACGACGTCACAGATTTTGACGTTAGCGCGATCGCTCCGGATTCATCCACGGGTTATATTCCCGAGGTCGATCTCGAGTACCCGCAAAGTATACACGACGAGCACATTGACCTACCATTCTGACTGACGCGCAACAAACCGCCCAGCAAGCGATAAAATAAACTTCTGGCTAGTCTGTACGATAAGAAACGTTACGTCATCCACTATCGCAACCTGCAGCAGTGCATGCGTCACGGCGTGACAAAGATACACCGCGTATTACAATTCGCTCAATCCGCATGACTCCGCGACTACATAGAACTCAATACAAATTTTAGAACGCGCGCGACAAACGGTTTCGAGAAAAACTTGTACAAATTAATGAACAACGCGCTATTCGGTAAAAAAATGGAAAATGTACGAAATCACGTCGATGTAAAATTATTAACGAAATGGAACGGACGATACGGCGCGGAGGCATTGATCGCAAAACCAAATTTCCATAGCAGAAGCGTCTTTTCCGAAAATCTCGTCGCCGTTGAATTGCGCAAACTCGAGGTGAAATTCTACAAACCGATCTACGTCGGAATGTGCATACTAGATTTATCAAAAATCTGTTTGTATGAATTTTACTACGAGTACATGTTTCCCCTACATCGCGACAAATGTAAAATTATGTACACCGAAAGTCTCATATATCATATATCATATATATCGAGTGTGAGGATGCTTACGAGACGATGAAACGTGATATCGCTAGGTTTGACACAAGCGATTATTCGGTCGACAACGCGTACGGTATACCTCTGGCTAACAAAAAAGTGCCAGGTTTAATGAAAGATGAAAATAACGGTGCGATAATGACCGAATTCGTCGGACTCAGTGCGAAAATGTACGCATTGAGAATGGATGGATACGAAAAAGGCGAAAGGCGTCAAGAATAGCGTCGTAACGCGAACGACAACTTTCGACGATTACACGCGGTGCTTGAACGAAGAGATTGAGATGGCTCGTCGCCAGTCGTGTATAAGATCAAAGTTGCACGAAGTGTATACAGTGTCCGAGACGAAGATCGCTCTGAGTCCGTACGACGACAAGCGATATATCGTGTCCGATTCGCTACCGTGGGGACATTGACGGATACCCTTATAATATTTTTGCGTTTTATGTATTTTACATTGTACACATATTTTTTAGTTTTACATTTTGCGTTTCATGTATTTTATAGTTTGCATTTCATGTATTTTACGTTTTACACATATTTTGCAGTTTTACATTTTGCGCTTCATGTATTTTACATTTTACACATATTTTACATTGTATATTTTGCGTTTTATGTATATTTGCAAATCCTTTGTATTCTTACAATTTGCATTTCATAATTTTTATATACATTAGGAAATGAAAGGATAATAAAGATGTCATACAGTATATAAATATCGTAAAATTTATATATTTTTTATGTTATACATTGTATTTTTATACGTTTTACAATACACATTTTTATACAAATCAAATTACATACATTGTTCTTGTATATCCAAGAATTGTGCAAATTATCAAATCCCAGCCATTTCACGTAAACCTTGTCACCTCTCCTGCGCAATATTTTCTCCACAAGATACACGTCGGGATCAGCCGCGCGAAGCAGCTCGTGTTCGTAGAACGCTCCGGCAACAGATTTTCCGCGATAGTCCTCGAGCAAATACGTTACGGGATAGTATGCTGCACTTTAACGATTTTAAATACCTCGGTGATCCAATTTGGCGTGTAGCCCTTCTCGAAAATGGTCTTCTACTTACTCACGCGTACCGAATCGCCTACTTTGAACTTTGCCGGCCCTGCGATCTTTACACGATTGTACACCGTAGTCAAGAGTTTTTCGGCGACCGCGGGCATGACGTCGATGGATCGCATGTCGATCGTTCAACGGCTTGCGCGCGTCGTAATCTGACACGAGACGCGGCAGCGCGTTGATCCACTTGTAATTTCCGTGGAGGGTAAACATCTTCCACATGTTGTTCTTCAGCGTGCAATTGAATCGTTCGACGACCGATGCCTTTAACACCGAATACGTCGAATAATGATTGATACCGTGTTTCTTTACGAGTCGTTGCACGTCGGCGTTGTAAAACTCTTTTCCCATATCGGTCTGTAAATTCTTCGGACATCTCTCGCTCTCTCGAATTATTCGGGCGATAGTTTCGGCCGTCACGTTTCCAGCTTTGCTCTTGAATGTCACGGCCCACTGCGTACTTGCTCAACACATCGATGACGGTGAGTATGTAATGGTGGCTTCTATTGAAACGCGAGTACGGAAGCATCTCAACGATATCGGCCTGCCACAGGTCATCGTATTCTCGAACTATGATGTGTCTTTTTGGAAAATTTTTTCTTACCGAAGCATGTAGTCCCTCGACGAGTCGTCGCCTCTCGGAACTGACGATATTTTCATGCCCAACGGACTTGCTCATAGCGTTGCAATCATCGACCTGTTGCGTAACGATGATTACGTTACAATTTATGTGTTAACTTCTCTTTCGGAATCCGTGTTTTTTTATTCAGCAGTATGATTCACACGTCGAAGCTCGTTTACCGTAGTCTGTAACGTCTGCATGTCTTTCTCGAACGCAATAAGTCTCTCGTAAATTTCTCCCTGTCGATCTCTTAAAATTTTAACGCTCTGTTCCACGTACAATTTATCATCGTCACTTTCCGGTTGCGCCACATGACGTCTTGCGCGTCTCCGCGTCAAACTCCGTATCTGCGCGACACAGAGCGTTATCGTGCACGTAATTTCTCAGTTTGTTCCAATGATGATGATGATGCGAATGATTGCCGATTGCGTCACTTTTCCAGTCAGATAGCCCAAATTTATTGATAGGCATTTTCTCAATGCGAGCGACATCAATCGACTGGTTCGTTTTGATGATACATCAGTTAATTTATAATGATACCAGCTTCGCGAATACCAGCTTTCCTCGATGATCGATAGCACCTCGTTGTCGTGAGCGTTATGACCGGCTTGATGTGAAGCTTCGAGCAATCGATCTACTAGCTCGTTGGGATCGTCCCAGTGCACGTAATCGATCACCTTGTCGTTTAATGTCATTGCGCGAGGTAATCCTCTTTCAGATTTATTCTTAGATTCGATCGATATCAACGGCGCGATTACATATTTGTACTTGTATCCCCTGTTGCCTCGTATACGATCGTGCGGATCGTGATTGTATCTGTGCGCATTCGTCGTCGGTAGCATGCTCTTGTACTTTTGCTTATCGTCCTCCGTACAGATGACGTCATTGGGGATTCTCTTGAAGACCAGGTGTACCTCGTAAAGACCAAGTGTATCGACCATATCGCACGCCATCGATAATAATGTTATCCACTTTGTCTATCGAACCGTTTACTGCCAAACATCATTCCTTGTCAAGATAAACACCGTACATGCGGTGCATATCGCTCTCTCTATCATCGGTCAAAATAGCTCCGACGTACTTTTGACTCAGCAGACCCAAGTGTTCTCGCAACGTTTTTCTCAACATTTTTTGACTCTCCAGCATTTGCAACTGATTTTGAATGGATACCGCGAGCGAGTCGTCCGTAGTTTCGAAAACATCCTCGTTTGCGAGTGACTTGGGCATTGTTGGATGTACCGGTTGTCGCAGATGGTGTGGAGATTATCGATGACACATTCAGTCCAAGCGTTTTGATCCAACGAGGTATTCGATCTTTTCCTTTTGCTCTATTTTGCATCTTCCTCCTCACGTTTTTGAACGGATAACGTTTTAATGTCGTCGTCATTAGGCAACTCCGGTTCATCTTTTATCACGCGCATACTAGAGCTGTCAACGATCTTTTGCGGCGGCTCGATGATAGGCTTGAAGCGTGTCTTCACCGCGATATCATCCTCGATCATCCGGTCTTTAAACCGCGATGCTTCTTACGGATCGATTCGCTCGTTTTCTCAGTCTCCCTCGCAATCTTCTCACGCTCGTGAATATTATTATTGTTCTCAGTCATGTTGACAAAATATCGCTTACTCGCGTTTCACCTCGACGGAGTATCGATAACGACTAATCGTTTTGCGGTATCGCGAACACGTTAAATCCGTTTCTTTATCGTCCGTTAATGAGCGAACTGTCCTTGTCTATCACTACGAATCCATACTTGCGTTGCCAACAATCGCGGCACAACGTGCAAAAATCATCCTACGACATATCGGTATTCACGTGATCATTGTACACATGTCTCAAGTTCCTGTGGCATCCTGTTTAAACAAGATCAGTAGGTTCGCGTTGTCGCGATCAAATGTTTGGGTATTCTCGCGTACGTCTGACAGAGATAAAAACAGTCGACGTTCGAGTGTCGACCCATTGAGAAGTATTGTCTCACCGCGTCTTGCTTATCGCACGCCACGTCATCGAAAACGAAGATTGAATTTGGACGTGCCTCGCTTAGCGGGATGACGTCACTCTTTTTGGAGAACGTAAAGTAGCCAATTTTGTCGATCGATATCAACAAATTTTTCAGATATCGATATTTCCGTTGTTGCAGCGACTTTGAGTACACGTACACGTTCTCGAAACGTACACCGTGCGGGCTTTCCAGCAAGCTTATGAGAACGTTGATTTTATCGCAATTCGAAGGGACGCAGATGGCGCGTATAGTGGGTAGCATCGTACCGTGCTTGCGCTTCTCTGTGTTGTTCCCCATTAACCGTAATCTATCGTCGCAATTCGTAATACGTATCGTCAACGGTTGCCGTAGAAATTTCATTTTCAAACTCTTAGGTAGAGGACGGAATCTTGCGCCTATTTATAGGTGCGCAAAGTTGTAAATCGCTTAGTAACAAAGATGTTCGTTCTGCTATCGAGTCCCTCCGATATCTGCGATTTGAGCGCTGAACAGTTACAGTTTGTCGAAAGCTGCTACGAATGTGCGGTGATTATGTTCACTACCTGTGGAACAAGCTTCTGGTGCATATAAAATCAGATTTGGAAGTTCAGACTTATCGCCGTTGTTACGAACATTACAATCGATCGTGGCAGCGAACGCAAATCGACGAAATCCCGCACCGTTGATTAAAGATTGCCACGAATGTCAGCTGTTGCAACAACGTCTTGCAAATCAATAAAAGGCGGCGACGACGGTCTATTGAACAGTGATTAACGCGCTTCCGTTCGAATTACATATATCCGGCTCAGTTTTGTGGCCCAGTACTTGACTGAGCGAAAGATTAACCAGAGGTGATCAAGGCATAAATTCATTGGATGCGGCGTGCCGCGAGCACGACATAGCGTACTCTCGGAGTAACGATCTCACCGAGAGACACGTGGCGGACAGGATACTCGCCGAGAAAGCTCGAAGACGCATCGTCGCGAGAGATTCTACCCTGGGTGAGAGAGCCGCAGCCACGGGCGGCGATGAAAGTCAAGACGAAGATCGGTATGGGCATGAAGACGAAGATGAGGACGAAGAAAAACACGGCGAAGAAACAGATATTTCCGATAGGGAAACGTGGTGGTGTATTGCCAATGTTGGGCGCGCTCGGATCATTAATCGGTGGAGCGGCTGGCGTGGCAAAGGCGGTCAGGGACAGCAAAGCCACACGACGCCAGTTCGAGGAGTTGCAGCATCACAATTGCGCAATGGAAGGTCGCGGACTGTATCTTGTTCCATACAAATATGGAAAGGGATTATATCTCGGTCCGTACAAGTGGACAGGGCATAATATCAAAAAAGAAGAAAAAAAAACGCCGAAAAAAACGTTAAAAATTCCCGCAGGTATAACAACGAATATACAATTTGATCAACTGAGACGCATGCGCATACCGTACTTTAGAGGTGTTTTATGCGTGACGCGTCACCGATAAGCGGTGCACATCGAAACGAAAGTGGTATCGTAAATCTGGATGACGCGGTGGGTCCCGGTACTCACTGAGTAGCGTATGCGAAATAATAGCGTGATATATTTTGACAGTTTTGGTAATCTTCGACCGCCTAAAGAATTGGTGCGATATTTTGGAAGTGTTACGACGATAGAATATAATCGAACGTCCTATCAAACCTACGATCAAAACATCTGTGGACAGATGTGCATACTGTTTCTTCGAACGGTCGACGCGTGCAAATTTAAAGCTTGACGCGCAGCTGCGAAGACACAGTACTCATCAAGCAGTTTCTACAATCATCATCATGTTGACACTTACACTGACCGGCAAGAGCAGCATTCTCGCGGTAAACTACTCTCCGGCTATAGATGAACGATGGAAATTACGAACTCGGTCTGATGCTCTTTGAAACATATCACACGATATCGAACGTGAATACCTCGAATAATAAATTTTATTTTGGCAAAGACCATGCGAAAATTACGATTCTCGAGGGATCGTACGAATTACAGACCATAAACGAATTTTTGAAACGCGCAATTTTGCAGAAACAATCGCGACGCAATAGTGGTGAAAAACGTGATGATATCGAGCATGCGAATGATGGTAATGACGATGACGGTGACGAAGAAGAGTATTCGATAGTGCTCCGCGCTAATTATAATACGATGAAGAGCGAGATCAAATGCGCTTACAGAATAAACTTTACCAAGCCCGACAACATAGGATCGCTACTGGGATTCTCGTCGACGCGTATATTGCAACTGCGAAAATGGCACGAATCGGACATGCCGATTAACATTCTCAACATAAACATTATCCGCATAGAGTGTAACGTGACCGCGGGCGCGTACAGCAACAGCGCGTGCATACGATCCACGAATTTTCACCGAGCGTATCACCGGGATATAAGATATCGGAAAGACCGATACAGATCATTTATCTACCAGTCATCACACGGAGTTTTACGGACTTAACGATTCGCATTATCGATTAGAACGGACGACTGCTCGACTTTCGAGGAGAAGAAATCACCGTCAGATTACACGTACGACGGCGACAACGATAACGTGAGCGTGTGAGATGCTCGTGCTGAATAGCTCGGAGCACGCGCGARATAACGAAATATTTAYGAGACCGATAAAGTCAACAACATTTCGTAATATCAAGTCATCAGGCACGAAGAAAAAGAAGCTCAACGCATCGAACGTTGAATTTTTAAAATCTTTGGGATTCGCAGTGCGAAACATCTAAACAATGACTGATATTCTCAACATCGGAAGCGCTCCAATCTTCGACGATCGCATCGTCAAGCTCGAGGTTCACACATACAATCCGTTCGCCAACACAACGTTTGGACACAGCGATGAGATAAGAATACCAATACAACAACAGGATCTGTATACATTGCCGTGTGAAAGTTTTCTATACATTGAAGGAAAACTAACGACAAATAAAAGAGGAGCCGCAAAAGCTACTGAAATATTGGGAAATAATTGCATTGCGTTCATGTTCGACGAGATTTGATACGAACTTGATGGCGTGGAGATCGATCGTAACAGAAACGTGGGAATAACAAGCACACTCAAAAACTACGTAACAGTATCATCCGATAGAAGTGTGAGTCTGAGAAACGCCGGATGGGATGCGCATACTAATATGAATGGAAATTTTAACTTTTGTGTAAAGCTCTACATGTTATTAAGATTTTGTGAAGATTACAGACACGTGGTGATCAACGCTCGTCACGAATTGATTTTGATACGATTCGCGCAACGACAACAATTGTCTGATTGGAAATTCTGAGCTGGAACCTGCGATTGATATATTCAAGATACAATGGCAAATGCCGCATGTGTCATTGAACGAGATAAATAAATTGTCGTTGCTGCGTACTTTGGAAAGCGGACGATATCACAACATGGATTTTCGTTCGTGGGATCTATACGAGTTTCCGCTATTGCAATGCACAACCAAGCACTCGTGGGCCATCAAGACCGCTACTCAGTTTAAGAAGCCGCGATACGTTGTCTTTGCTCTGCAGACAGGTCGGAAGAACATCATGAGGATATAAGCCGATTCGACCATTGCAAATTGACCAACGTGAAACTTTATCTGAACTCGGAATGTTATCCGTACGATGACATGAATCTGGATTTCGATAAAAACAGATGGTCGATTCTGTACGATATGTACGCACGTTTCTGCAAAAACTATTACGGATATGAATATCTCGAGCCAAGTCTCACTCTCACGACTTTTTTACGTTTTGGTCCGTTCGTAATTATCGACAAAACGAATCAGTCAAGAGCGCAACTGTGGATGTGAGGTTGGAATTTGAGTGTAAGAAGAATGTGCCGATGAATACCACCGCGTATTGTCTCATCATACACAATCGCGTGGTTCAGTATAATCCGTTGACCAACGTTGTGCGCAAAATTACCTAAACGTATATCTCTCTCTCTCATCTGAATACGATGTAGAGGGGAATAAGATATAAAAATCTACAATATATCGAGATCGACCGCAGTCTTCCTCTCAACGTGTCATCACAATAAACAAGAATGTCTGTACCAACGTTCGTGGATCTGCAAGGCTTTATCGTTAACAAAACCTTTGTCGTGAAAGAGTTTGCCGTTCTCAGAGCGGGACATGTTCTCTCTCATTATATTTTCGGACACCCCTATCCATGGGATCTTCTTTCAAAATCCGAAAAATCTTGCGCTTCCTGATTGACTGCGAAGCATCATGGATTCTGATGGGAGGACGGGATGATCCTGTACTACATGGCGAAAAAGTTTATTACAAAGACCGTGATTGGTACAAAAGACAACGATGACGATGATGATGATGACGACGACGACGACGACGACGACGACGACGATAATAATCTCGTATATATTAACCCATTAATGCTCGAAGTGACCAAAATTTTTTGTTGATTTCCGCTTAAGAACTTACGATGAAAATGTTGTAAAATATTGAAAAATACGTATCTTAAGGTTTTCGAGTCCGCTCTTTCTGAATTCGTTGTCAAAATCATGGAAAAATCATTTCTAATGTCGATTTTTCACCATTTTTCCCGTAAAAATGCAATTTTTACCTGCCCATTTTTTTTTAAGTAGCAAGTTTCACTTCGATTACGGCGTCGAATGGTACTGAAAAGTATACCAGTGTGGTCTTTGGAACTTTTACTTGAAATATGTATAGTTGGAAAATTTTTTGAGAGTTGATTTTCCAATATGGCGGCTTTGTAGTATGTATCACCATGTACTGTGAGAAACTAATAAAGAAACTAGATAAAAATGCATTTTTATGGAAAGTATAAGAATAAAAGATCTTTACTTTATCGAGTTCTTCAAAATAGCTGTCCCAAAATTGGGGCCCGATGTAATTTTTAGGTCCCATTTGGCCCAAGTCATGTTTTTTTAAGAAAAATTCATATTTTTCATACCGAATCTACTTCAAATTTTACATTCTAATATATACCAGCCAAATTTGAAAATTGGGCCTTACGTAAGCCCTCGAGGTTATCATTTGATTCTTAGGAAATCTGTAGAGTAACTCGTTGTCATTGTAATTTTATATGAAACGAATTCGAATAAAAGTTATTCATTTGTTGGGTTTTTCAAGAAGGTGGTCCTAAAATTCAGGTCCAATATGAATTTTAGCATTACATAAGGCTCAAATCTGACTTTTTGGCGCAAATCTCATATTTTGTATTTAAGAATTAAATCCCACGAAGGATTAGATGTTCAAATAAATATTTTTTGAAGCCAAAAATTGGGCCTCATGCAGAGGTATGCTTTGGAACCCGCGCACGCTGGAGATTTACCCATTTCACTCACGCACATCGAAATGCTCTGGCTATCCATGTGACGGCGCGCATGCGCTGTTGGAATGGGTAAATCTCGAGCATCCGCGGGTTCCAAAGCACACCTCTGGCCTCATGTATACTTTCGCAGCTACCGATTGAAGGAGGAGAAGATAAATCTATAAAGCGTTTCATTATGAATATATTTCCTCAAAGAACACTCAAGGATTAAAAATCTTTCACCGTTTTTCCGAAGTTGTTTTACTCATAGTTTCCAAAATCATCGATTCATATTTATTTTTTCGATGTAATAAAGCTTAGTTTCTTGCATATATGACTTCCTAACATTATTCTATGGGAATCGTATTGGATAGCAAAAGATTCGAAAAACATTCGAAAAACTACTTTCATTTTCCTTCAATAGAACATACATGTGATTATCTGAACTTGTTCAATAATATTATATTTATATTACTCGAATTGGTAAATTTTTGAAATTCATGTAAATAATTCAATTTATAACTTCTACCAGGATTGAATGTTTCAGCTTATTCTTTTTGAATAAGAAAAATTCTCACTTGATTTCAGGATTGACGCATATATTGCCATCAATATTCCTCATTATAATCATTTAGCTATTCACTATATTTATTTGATTCTCATTTACATTCGAAAACAAATCAGAAATGCCAAGACCTACAGATTTATATGAGATTCATGAAGCAGAAAATCACACTGATGTCATGTTTATTCCTGACTTAGATAATTCAGGCGAATCAGATAATGATGAGCCAGATGATGTGATTGAGTCTCATGAAAATTGTATGTCTGATTCTTTCCCTTCTCGTTCATACCATATCACATCTGAAGATTACAATAATACCCAGAAAAAATTAGAAAAAACTCATGAATATGTTTGGGTCGAGGGAGAACAAATTTATGAGAATCTCCTCAAAAACGAAGTTTTGCTATCAGACTCAGATAAGAAGAAAATTTCAAATAGTTCTTTTGGAGAAATATTCGAGTTTTTCTTCTCTGCGGAATTAAAGAAATATCTCATCGAAGCTACAAAAGAGAATGGATACGATCTTTCCTCCACAGATTTGGACACTTTTTTAGGTATTATAATCTTCTCTGTCTACAATGTTAGATCAGCTCAACGTGATTATTGGTCAAAACACTCATTCTTGAAATCTGATATAGTTTCTGAAGCTATGTCTCAAAATAAATTCGAGCTCATCAAGAAGAAACTCAAATGTTCAAAATTGGATAGGAAAGACTCAGATAAAATTTGGCGTGTTTGATCTATGGTGGAAATATTCAAAAAAAATATTATGAGGTTTGGTATTTTCTGTACAGCTTTATTCATCGATGAGATGATGGTAAAATACTATGGCAGATTCTCATTGAAGCAATTTATAAAAACAAAACCTATACGATTCGGTATAAAGTTTTGAGCTTTATGTGATGCAAATGGATATGTTTTCAATTTTGATATATATTGTGGTAGAAATGAGGAAGTTGGGAAATTGGCTAAATGTCCTCTCGGAAATAGAGTTGTTATTCAAATGCTAGATGAGTTGTTGAAAACTTATTCCCCTCGAAAACTCAATAATTTTCATGTTTACTTTGATAATCTATTCTGTTGCCCAGATTTATTAGTCCATTTGAAAAAGGTTGGACCACTGGTACTGTAAGGGAAAATAGGGTAGGCGTGAAAAATGTCTTGGACAAAAACGCTCCACGGGGGATTTATGCAGTGCAACATGAGAAAAATAGTGGAATCAATTTCATTACGATCCAGGATTCAAAGCCAGTCTCAATCTTATCTACTGCTGCTGATATCAACCCTCTGAGTTCTGTAAAACGATACGATGAGGAAGCAAAAACCAAGAAAGAACTTCCATTTCCAAATGCCTTTCAAGTTTATAACAAACACATGGATGGAGTTGATATCCATGATCAGAATTGCAGTAGAGTGCTGCCTATGTTTCGATCAAAAAAATGGACTTGGGTCATATTTATGAGATTGATACAAGCTGCTGTCACGAATGCTACAGTTTTATGGAATACAGTAGAACTTGATAATAAACGTAGGATAAAAGAATTTGCTCTAGCAATCACAAAGCATTATTTGCAACTAAATTTATTAGCAAAACACACTCATCAAAGAGGAACTAAAAGATCATATTGTTCAGTAGGAACATGTCGCGTAAGATCTTGGAAATTATGTCAAAGCTGCGATAAAAAATATTTTTGTGAGCCATGTTTCAAGAAAGTCCATAGAAAATAGAATTATATAAGATAATTATATAAGAATGACAGCAACAAAAAAACAATTAAAAAAAAACAAAAAAGGGAAAGAAACAAAAAAGTAAAAAAAAAAACAAAAAATAAACAAAAAATTAAGGAAAAACAAAACAAAAAACAAAAAAAAACAGAAAAAATACAAAAAAATGGAATAAAAAGGTTTTCGAAAAGCGTCTACCTCCACGTAGTGATAACCGGGCAATGTTGTGTTCATCAACGGCTAAAGACGTCTTTACAAAATACATATTTGACCATCGAATTATTCGCGAATCTGGAATGGAAAGAGTTTTGCGTCAAAAAGTCAGATTTGAGCCTTATGTAATGCTAAAATTCACATTGGACCTAAATTTTAGGACCACTTTCTTGAAGAACCCAACAAATGAATAACTTTTATTCGAATTCGTTTCATATAAAATTGCAATGACAACGAGTTACTCTACAGATTTCCTAAGAATCAAATGATAACCTCGAGGGCTTACGTAAGGCCCAATTTTCAAATTTGGCCGGTATATATTAGAACGTAAAATTTGAAGTAGATTCGGTATGAAAAATATGAATTTTTCTTAAAAAAACATGACTTGGGCCAAATGGGACCCAAAAATTACATCGGGCCCCAATTTTGGGACAGTTATTTTGAAGAACTCGATAAAGTAAAGATCTTTTATTCTTATACTTTTTCCATAAAAATGCATTTTTATCTAGTTTCTTTATTAGTTTCTCACAGTACATAGTGATACATGCTACAAAGCCGCCATATTGGAAAATCAACTCTCAAAAAATTTTCCAACTATACATATTTCAAGTAAAAGTTCCAAAGACCACACTGGTATACTTTTCAGTATTTCATTCGACGCCGTAATCGGAATGAAACTTGCTACTTAAAAAAAAATGGACAGGTAAAAATTGTATTTTTACGGGAAAAATGGTGGAAAATCGATATTAGAAATGATTTTTTCATGATTTTGACAACGGATTCAGAAAGAGCGGACTCGAAAACCTTAAGATACGTATTTTTCAATATTTTACAACATTTTCATCGTAAGTTCTTAAGCGGAAATCAACGAAAAATTTTGGTTACTTCAGGCATTAATGGGTTAAGGGATACGAGAAGCGATATTGGCTACAAATTTGCTCCAGGACGATGCGAGAGAAGATGTCTACATCGAAAATATCAACACACACTACGAAGATATAGAATCTTTAAATAAGTTGGATATTACACATACTTTGCGTTGCCAGAAACATGTAACAAATTGTGCTCTACAAAATGTATTCAAACTATTTAATTGGTAGCATCAACGTCATCAAAAATAAATATATGCTATCTACGTGTCAATTTTATTTCTTGTTTTCCCATTACGCGTAATTTAAATAATAAAAAATTATTTTGCTATATTTTAGCAAAAATTTCAGAAAATGGAAAAATAGTTTATATAAATGTTATAAGTAGAAGACGATTACTGGACTTCGAGCTGCTATATTCTTTTTAAGGTTGGCAATAAAATTTGGGGGAAGGTGTGGTATAAAATTTCCTTCTTTTACTCGTCAGCTTCAGTTTGTTACCAGTTTTAAGAGAGTTAATATGGATAAAATAAGAACTAATATAGATCAAGTAAAGAACTATGTTCATCGGAAGTCGGTTATGCGTAAGGGATACCGTCCCGTATCGCCAAGTCCGCCAAGTCCGCCATCGCCGTCGCCGTCGCCGTCGCCGTCGTCAACTCAAAGATATGTGTAAGGTATGTATCTTTTTATTTATTGACGCGCTGACTAACGCTTCATTCTACTCTCATTTGAACGCACGATCAACAAATTTTCTCTTTTTTCAGCTACGCGTCCGCCAATGTCGAGACCGCCGCCGACCGCAGTTGAGAGCAATGTGCTGTTAATATTTTATTATTATTCTCTTAATCCGTTACAACTGTAAAAATTATAAAAATAAAAACAGTATCATTTTAAACTTATCACTTTATTCCTTTCTTTCAATCGATTTTTTAGGTATTTTTATACTTATTTAAGGGAAATGAGGTAAAAAAGAATGAGAAAAGAAATGACATAATTTTTTACGCTCGAAGCAGTGTTTTATTTTGATGTTTTATTACATATTATCAAAAACTAGTGCTAACAGTTCACAATCAACGAGTTGATTTCCGTAATCGCTGTCGCGTATCGAGACGTCCTTAGTTACGGAGGCTGCGATGTTGGAGAATCGCTTAAATTTTGCGTCGACTTTCTCGACGATACCGTTCAATCTATCGAACATTATATCGATGCAAATTGAACATGGAGAGCAACGTCGATTCGGTGCCAAACGCACGTCGAAGGATTCCAGGTGTATGAGTTTAGCGTTATTCATCACACCAAATCGCACAGTTAGCGGTCCAACGCTGATAGTATCGTTTGAAATATTCCCGCAATTCCAAAGACAATTTTGAATGTGTCCTCGTTGTTCGTAGAACCCCTTCCACATTTCGTTTTCGAGAGACAGTATCAGCTCGTTTCCGCGATGATCTCCTATCGCGATCTCCACGTAACTCGATGATCCAACGTTGATGCCAATTTCCAAATATTTATATCCCGTAGTCGTCAATGCGTATCGTCTCCCAAGTATACGAATCGCACGGCGCGCGGGTAAAACGCTACGAAGAAAAACAAAAATATTTTAAAACAGTTGAATTTTAATGTAAATTAAAAAATCGTAAACTTATTTGGTGCACTTTTTCTTAAATGGCAGAGTTTCATCATCCTGAGATGGAACGTAATAATTCATACGTGTGCTGCTGCTGCCTCCCTCAGCGGAGTACATTCTTTCGTTACGAGATGCGAACCGTTGACACATGCAGTTGATGCAAATTGATCGTATAAAACGTGTATATGTGCTAACAACGTCCAATTTTTTAAGAGGGGGAAAGTGGAAGGGAGCGGAAGGGATTAAGGCGATATAAAAAATTTATGAGAGGGTCACTTGGTTAAAACGCAAAGAAAAACGAACGAATAGAAGAATGACAATGAAACGTAAAAAGTATGACAAAGATACATAAAAAGGACGCTAACAAAAGAAAGAAAACATAAAAGAAACGATAAAGAAACGTTAAGAAATTTTAAAAAAATATTCGTAGTGTATACGGCATAATATGGCTCTACTCAAAATTTTGTCGCCTTGAAAGGAAGACAGACTAATCGCCGCGACACGTTATCAACGCCTATATGTTTATATAAACACTCGAAACACCGTTCAAGGGCTAGCGTCTGTTTCGTATAGTGCGGTTGATCTCTGTCAGTTATTTCTTGGACGTCGAAGATTCAAGACTCAGTTCTCAGTTCAAAGAAAGTGCTTAGTTGAAAGAAAAAAATGTACAAAAATTTGGTGCGTAATGTGGAGTTTACGTACCTGGTTGAGGGTGTAAGTGATGTGTGTATGTTTTATATTTTATTTCATACTTGAGTGAGTGATTTAATTTTCTTTTTTTTTTAGTGGATATACATCGACTGCGTCAATGAACCGGTCCATGTAATGCCTTTAAGAAGAGAGGCGGGGATTGTATTTCTGCCTCCACATGATGTAAGTCATATATAATATAGTATCATACAGTTAGATATTTCAATACTAATAATAATTATTTTTAGCACATCTGGCGTGGTGATGTACGAATCAAGGGATTCGTCAACATCGATCATCGTGATTTTGTTAGAGCAGTATGGTATCATAATAATTACCAGTTAGATGACCTATGTACGATGACCTATATATGGTACGATACGCCAGAGGGGCGTGAAGTATCGAATATTTATAATATTGAGGATATATTCAATCTGTGGATATTATTTGGCCTCGAGCCTTACAAGGAGGAGTCAGTTCCCGAAAGATGGGACTGATATTGTAAGTTAACTTTCAATTGTTAAACTTTCTTTTACTTTTGATAATAATAATGATTTTAATAGAAAATTTTCTTTTTCAGCAACTGACAAAACCTCGAGAGGAGAATATATTAATAAATAGTAATAATAAATACATATACAGGGTTTACCAATAAGGACAATAGGATTTAAAATTGAAAGGAAATATAGTGATTTTGACCAAATTTGGTTCTGATTGGATTTATTAGGTGATATATTTCATGCCATTTATGATTTAAATAGTATATCGCTTAAATGGCCGCCGCTCTTTTTGCACTGGCTCCGATCCGACCAATTTTCGATGACTCGGTGCAGCATTTGGTGGAATGGCAGCTATGGTGGTTCGAATCTTGGCCTCAAGTTCATCAATCTCTTGGGTTTATTGCCATAAATCCTTGACTTTACATAGCCCCACAAAAAATAGTCCAATGGTGTTAAATCGCAAGATCTTGGCGGCCAGTTGTGAGGACCATTTCGGGAAATTAACGACTCACCAAACTGTTCACGCAATATTTCCATTGTAACGTCCGCTGTATGGCATGTTGCGTCGTTTTGTTGAAACATGATGTCGTCAGCGTTGATTTCATCAATTTGTGGAAAGAAAAAATCGGTTAGCATATCCCGATAGTGCTCGCCATTGACAGTAACCATATGACCTTCGGCATTTTTGAAAAAGTAAAGCCCAAATGATGCTATCGTACTATAATCCACATCAAACAGTGATTTTTTTCAGGATGTAATGGTAACTCATGAACGATTTGAGGGTTTGACACACCAATAACGGTAATTTTGCTTATTAACGAATCCGTTCAACTAAAAATGAGCCTCGTCCGAGAAGATGATTTTTCGATGAAAATCCGGATCACTTTCCATTCCCTCTAGAGCCCAAATTCCCGACGCAAGCGATGATCGGCTGGCTTGGGTTCTTGTGTCAATACCATCTATGGGTGCAGACCGAGATCTAATCTCAAAATACGCCAGGTAGTCATTGTAGACAGTCCCAACTCTTGCGAATGATGTGGAATTGACACATTATCATTTTCAGCAACACTGGCTCGAACAGTGGCTTTATTCTCTTCACTACAGGCAGTACGAGTTCGTGTTGGTGGCTTACTGTCATACAGAGTAAATTCACTTTCCAATTTATTAACTATTTGGTGAATAGCGAGCTCAGAAGGAGCATTATGACAACCGTATTTTGCACGAAAAGCTCTTTGAATAGCAACAAATTAATAAGAATAAATTCTCGAATTTTTGTAGAATATTTGGATAATTTCTAAGCGTTGTGGCAACGTGAACTTGTTCATGATGAAATGGCAAGCCTTACTGATGACAACTAACAGCATATGTCCAATATTGAAAATCAAATATGGCCGCCAAGATATATATATATATATATACATATATACATATACATATAATAGATAACGTATAATATACTTTTATATAATACATACATATATACTTTTATATATACACATATATACACTTTTTTATATTAAAAATTTTTTACATTAAAATACAGGATCATCGAAAAGTATCGGACCCCCCTATCTATCCTAATATCTTCAGTTAGAATGCACTTTGGAGAAAATGTCCAATAGCAAAGTTGTATGGTTTCAAGCAAGGAGTAAGATGATGACCATGACTTTGATCTTGACTATGTCCTTTAAGGTCATTTCAAGGTCAACCTTATTTTTTTAAATGGAACCCCCTACATTTTATTACATATTTTTATAGCTTATCTCGAGAGCTTTCCAAAACACTATAATAAAACATTTTTTCATTAAGTACTTTTTGAGTTATAAAGATTTGAAATTAACAATTTTTTGACACAACATGTAAAATATCTTGTAAAATATTATTTAGTTTTCAGTAATCATAACCAAACCAATTAATTGGTCTCATTATTCCATGCACAAAAGTATTAAGGTTATGATTACTGAAAACTAAATAATATTTTACAAGATATTTTACATTTTGTGTCAAAAAATTGTTAACTTCAAACCTTTATAACTCAAAAAGTACTTAATGAAAAAACGTTTTATTATAGTGTTTTGGAAAGCTCTCGAGATAAGCTATAAAAATATGCAATAAAATGTAGGGGGTTCCATTTATAAAAATTAGGGTGACCTTGAAATGACCTTAAAGGACATGATCAAGATCAAAATCAAGGTCATCATCTTACTCCTCGCTTGAAACCATACAACTTTGCTATTGGACATTTTGTCCAAAATGCATTCTAACTGAAGATATTAGGGGGATACTTTTCGATGACCCTGTATATTATATTATATTAAAATATATTGCAAAAATAATATAATGACAAAGTTAATCAGAATATCGAAACTTTTTATTTAAAATGTATTCTATTGATGACTTAATGTTTTACGCATTTGATTATCATTAACCCAGTCATTATATTATTGTTTTTAAATTTCTTATTCCTATCGATATTCCTATTTCCTATTATTTCAATTAATATAAGTATTAATAAATTTTTTATAAATTTCTTATAATATTCAGAGAAAAAAAGGGATTGAGAAGCTTGTTAGCATTATTGAATATCATGCCTCGCTAGCGACTTTCTCGATCAAATCGTTCATTTTTATATGCACGTAATCTTCGAAAGAGTTGATCACGCGCAAATAATATAGATTTCCGGTCAGTTTATTTATAATATCCTTAGACGGTTAGTTTCATATTGTGCAGTCGGATATATGAAATGATATTATCTACAACGTTAGCCGGTTCTTCCTAGAAATTTCCCCCTCCCCCCAAATTTTAACCGCCTCGAAAGGAAGACAGGCTTGCCGCGCAAATGTGTCGCGACACGTTTTGTTTATAATATTTATCAGCGCTCTATCACAGCAATGTAATTTTACCACCTTGAGAGGCTAGCTGCAGTTTATTTATAATATTTATCGGCGCTCGGTTTTAACAGTCAGTTTGTTTATAATATTTATCAACGATCTGTCAATATCCTACATGTTCATATAAACATCACAGAGTCGTAATCCCCCCGGTCCCGCGTTGCATCATACCCTCTAGCCCAGGAATATCCCCCTCCCATGTGACGTCATATCCCATCCTCGCCCCGGAATACCCTTCCCCCCCGTCCCGCACCTCCCTCGGAGGACCTGATCCAGAACTCTCCTCTATATCCTACTATCGCATAATGAATCGTTAGGGATTTTTTAAATGAAACGTTTAACAACCAGTGGATAGGAAGAGATGGACCCACAGAATGGCCAACAAGATCTCCAGATCTGACATCACCGGACTTTTATTTATGAGGTTATCTAAAAAATACGGTTTATTGTGATAGGCCAATTAACAGAATTGACATGATTCAAAGGATTAGAACAGCCTGCCAAAATATTCCTCGACAAGTTTTATTAAGCACGATAACACATTTTCGAAGAAGAATTGAGTCAATAAGAGGAAGAATTTGTCAATAAGTGAATGGTGCAACTTTTGAACATCTTATTCCCTAAATTATAGTAAAATTTTTTCCGATCTTGACTTACTTGGCCAGAAATATGTATAATTTTGCCTCAACCGATCGGAAAATATTTAAATCTTACCTTAATTGGCTGGAAACACCTGCAGTCTTGATTTAACAAGCGGAAATATCATTGCTTTTGTTTAAACAGCTTGATACATCCTTGATTTTGCCTTAAATAGCCAATTCCATGCTTATTATTTTGATCTTGCATCAACCGGCTATATACGATCTTGTGTTAGCCTCAATCAGATAGATTCATGCATTATCTCGCCATAGGTTGTACTTGCTTGATGTCGAAGGTTTAGGATTTCACCTGTTGAAGGTTCAACGCTTAAGAATGCGCCTGCTTGGGTTGAAATCTTGGAGGTTGTTACGTTTTCATATTCTGGATTAAAAATATTAATTTTTATGAAAAAATACTGACCTTGAAATGACCTTAGTATTTGACCTTGGGGTCAAAGTCATCGCGGAAAGTAACCATCCTCTCTATCCTATAGTGTTATTGGAGAAATCTGCACCCGACCATCTACTTCTAAACGATTTTCATAAATCAAGCAATTTTTGACCTTAAAATAATCTTGAAAAGACAAAATTTAACGTTCAGACAAGGACATATCTAAACGTAAAATTTTGCGCTCTTTCCAAATCCGGAGTCAAAAATAGGGGTTTCTATTTAAAAAATTTGATCTGACCTTCAAATAACCTTGAAGATCAAGTTCAAGGTCGAATTGAAGATCACCATCCGTTGTCCCCCTACCCAACAACTTTTGTAAAGGTTCTTTTTGGATTAGGGGCTCCCCTGACGAGATATTCACGTGGCGGTTTTAAATGGGACACCATGTATATATATATATATATATATGTCCGTTAAAAAAGGTCGGAGCCTTGGTAGGAGCATGGAAGAAGTTAAGGAGAATAGAAAAGTCTTATACCATTTTGCCAATTTCGCAATAGTTAGTGAGTTATTAATTATTAAAAATCGTCGTATAAGCCCGGCCTACTGGCTAATGCAAGCGCGCGACAAGATGCAGCCGCCCTGCCAACGAGGTTGCTAGGCGCGCGGAGCGTTGTTTATTACAAGCGGCAATGGCTACGCACAAGCGGCGCGTAACGCTGGACCCCTGTTCCGAGCTTGATAGTTTCTCGCCTTCTCTTTATCACAAACAGGGACGTTCCAACCCGGGTGTGCAAGGAGTGCACGGCACACGGGCGCCACGTTTAAAGGGGCGGCACTCTCATGAAAATTTTTCCAAAAAAAGTCCTACTTCTTAAAAGATTGTTTATTAAAAAAACTTTTTTATTGAGTCTACGTAAACATTTAACTAAAATTATTGTTACCAATATTATCGTCTTGCGAGCAGAATCAACAGATAGATGAATATATTCTGTCCTTACTGTATAATTTGATACAATTTAATATAATTTATATATAATTTTGATACAGACATGCAGTTAGTAAATGTATTTCTCTCTCTCTCTCTCTCTTTCTCTGTTTAAGGGGTAATATCACCTTGTGATCACTAAAAGTAGGGTCATTTTTCTTTGATTATTATAAAAAAATGGAAAGATTTATTAAGATTCGGGATATGAAAGTACAAGTCCTAAGGTACACAAAAAAATTTTTTTTATATTTTTCAAAAACAAAATGGCGGCGTGGCAGCTCTCACAAAATAATCCTTTTTTTTCCCTTGCCGTACCTCTATAGATCGTAATTTTGCACCTAGAGCAAAAAACCAAAGTTTTTCTGAAAATATGGCCGAAAATCTAGTGAGCATCGTACGACTTTTTCGATAAATTGAAATTTGCCGATTCTATAGCCGATTTTCGAGCGATTTTTTCGGAAAAAAAAAGAAAAAAAATTTTAATCGATGACCATTTTTTTAAAAATCAATTTTTCAAAAAACCCTACGATGCTCACTAGATTTTCGGCCATATTTTCAGAAAAACTTTGGTTTTTTGCTCTAGGTGCAAAATTGCGATCTGTAGAGGTACGGCAAGGGAAAAAAAAGGATTATTTTGTGAAAGCTGTCACGCCGCCATTTTGTTTTTGAAAAATATAAAAAAATTTTTTTGTGTACCTTAGGACTTGTACTTTCATATCCCGAATCTTAATAAATCTTTCCATTTTTTTATAATAATCAAAGAAAAATGACCCTACTTTTAGTGATCACAAGGTGATATTACCCCTTAAATAAGGTATTCAAAAAGAACAGACGAAGAGTTAGCTTTCAATAGTTTAACACACTTGGAGGGGCAAACAGTTGATAGCTAGTCTCTCTGTGGTTTGTGCATTCTTCTATTGTTTATGGTCTCATCAGAGAGAAAGARCAAATTCTAAGAACGCATCTGTGCATATACGTAAAGAAAACGAACTATTAATATTATATTCAAATTTTGTGCAGTGAGTAGGCTTTGAAAGTGAACGATATATTTATTTTCATATAGTTTTTCGCAGTAATTTTTCGCTTGTCTAACAATCCAAGGTAAGTTGTTTAAACTTTTTTTTATTATTTAATTACTTGTTATAGATTATTTAAAATTTTTTAAGCTTACAAAACTTATTCCCATTTTATTTTTATATGCAAATATTGTTAAAAAATTTTAATAATTACATTAGTCTGTGTCTATATTATGTTATTACTATTATGTTAAATATTAATTAAATGCTATAGATGTCTGACAGTCGGAAAAAATTATCAGGAGCCCAATATCGGAAAAGAAAATTAGAAAAAGACGAAAAAATACAAAAAACAACAAGTTCTTTAAAACTTTTTTTTCAATCAACACCTTCAACATCAATCAATTCGATCCTTGACATGGAACTAGAAGAAAAAAAAGAAACTGATATTACTAGCGAACTATGTTCATCGTCATTATTAGCTGAAGAAGAAAATTTTTCTTTAAAACTCCATGAAGAGGTGTSAAATGGCCCTACTGTCGCTGTTGAATCTGGATCTGACCAAGAAGACAAATTGAAAGATCCCGGTCTTTGGCCTACAATATTAACAGACAAAATTAAAATGAGTCTAATTGAAATAGGACCA
>JANQDE010000387.1:70269-82791 GCA_037157785.1 Cephalotes varians | reverse complement strand
ATTCCATATTATATCCCATTTTTTTACCCTCTTCATTTTCTCACTTTTTATTTTTTTGTAAATACTGAAGTTGGACTTAAATTTCAGAGACTTTCAATTATTGGATGTTATAGCTAACATGTTGCTTAAAAGTTYTACATTTATTAGAARYCTTCAWATGCATTTGTATCGGAGTAATATTAATTTAAAAATTGATATTCCATATTCGCTGCCTTTACCCTACATATCTCAAGTTCAACTGCGCGTCGAATAAATTTTCGGTCTTAAAACACAGTCTTAAGACGAGCAAGGATAGTAATATCACAAATATTAAATTGATAATCAGTTTAATAATAACGATGCTAATAAGCATCTCAATCTCTTATTCCCCCCGAATATTGTAAAGAATTAATTAATTGTTGTGTTTTCACATATCGGTCAGGATTCTATTCTTATTTAAAAATACGCACGCTTTAGCATGCGTTCTTATTATCATTACTATTTGTTGCGAAGAATATCACCACATGCCTCAGCGGTCGAGGTAAGACGCTCGCCCCGGAAAGTCGAGAGGTTCCAGGTTCGATCCCTGGCTGAGGTGTTATTTTTCGCAACAAATTCTTTACAATATTTTTGTTCTTTGCAGTTTTTAAGATGCTCATTAACATCATTATTAGCATTAATAATTTGACGATCAAATTTATTTGTGACTTTAATTCTAATCTAGTTTGAAACTGCGTTATTATGACTGGCTGTGTTCGGCGCGTAGTTTGAATGTGTACTGAATTACAGTGTTTAAAAATTTAAATAAAAATATTATTTAGCACCAACATCTAGGTTTGACCGATGTTGGCCGTGATTTAAATTATTTGATGTTTTCATATATCGGTCGGAAAGAAATTTATAATTTGTATTAATTTTAAAATTAACTTATTTTGATAGTTATGTTGAATTATGCTACATTGTGACAGAATATTATATTACAACCGAAATATAATTTCAATTGTGCTAAGTTAATAAATTTAAATTCGCAGCAATTATTTTTAAATAATTTAAATAGTACATAAAATTGCATATCTAAATTTTGCTAGCCTAGCACAAGTCAGCACAAGTCACAACTCTTGAATTGCTCGGCACAAGGATGTTAAGGACACTTTACTACCTATATTAATATCGCATATTAAATTCGAATTTAAACAATTTAGTGATAGGGTAAAGGCAGCGAATATGGAATAGGTTATCTGGAAATGTGATAGCACTATTTAAAAAATTGTTCTTACAAGCTGAATATAAGTTATTTAATGTTTAGAGAATATAGACGCTTTTATAATAATGTTGTATGAATAATATTATGCTGTTTAATTGCCATTTGTAACTTTTTATTGAAATGGGAAAAGTTTGTATGTTATATTAAGATGTGTTGGTAATGTGGAATAATTAAATTATTATGGAATAAAAAGTGGACAATATTCGTTTTATAAATAATAAAGAATTTTTGATGTTAATGTTTAAATAATTTAACGATTTAGGATTTGATTTTATTGTACATGTGCATAATGTAATTTTATTTATGTGCTACATTGTAGAGTAAACGTATGATTTTTAATAGTTCGATTTTAATTTACATAAAAAAATAAATTTACACTTCATTTTTTATGTTATTTATTATTGTTCCTCAAATTTGACTAGTATTCCATATTATATCTCTTTTTTTATGCCCTTCATTTTCTCACTTTTTACTTTTTTGTAAATATTGAAGTTGGACTTAAATTTCGGAGACTTTTATTTATTGGATGTTATAACATATTGCTTAAAAGTTTGACGTTTATTAGAAGCCTTAATATGCAATATTGTATCGGAGTAATATTGATTTAAAAATTGATATTYCATATTTGCTGCCTTTATCCTATTTATGTGCTAATTAATTGCTCTACAATTTTGTTGCTCCAGCCGTTTAGTAGGTAATTGCGTTTTATTAAAATAATCAACACTACATAAATTTGTTGCTTGCATGCATTTGATATTAAAATTTTGTAGATTGTAAAGTGCAAAAATAAATTGTTTATTTCGGTCGCTTCCACGTAATGTTTGTTAAGCACCCCCTTTCGCTCGCTTAAAATCAAAACTACACCTATATAAAAATTAAGTGCTTTTTATGTGCTAATTATGTGCTAAATTTTTAATTTTTGTTTGCAAACAATTTAGCAGAAAATTGCAATTAAAAATGAGAATATTGGCTTGATGTCAAGTTAGTATACTTTCAAATTACTAAATCAAATTTAAATTGTAAGTACTGCATAATTAAACGCTTTTTATGTGTCTTCAAGAACATACAACAAAACTTATGCACCTGTAATAGTTTAAAAGATATATTCTAATAAACAATTAATAAATTAGTTAAACTCGTCTATGTGATAACAAACAACAACAAAAATGACCTAACTAACGAGCTAAATGATATTTTCGCAGGTAGAAGCGCTTATTACATTTATTTCATGTTTTTACAATATAAAAAATCATATATCTAGTACAATAAATAACATATCATTAACGGAACATTTTCGGAACATGTTTCAACTATCAAAAATCTCCATCAGCCTTGATCTTCCAAATCTTGTGTTCTATCTTCACATATTTTAAATTATGTGTCTTGGTGAACCATATGGACCAACTAAACCCCAAATTATAAATAAATTCAAAAGTTCGTTTTTATATAAAATTTGTTGATAATTAACACACTAGAATAATATCTATCCTGTGCTTCTTATAAATTTGAATTGGTCAATCTGAATGTATTCTCTCCAATCATCCCATATGTCAATAATTAAAATATAATAATTGTTAAAAATATCCTAAATAAGTCCATTAAAATTCTATCCTTGAACAATTAAAAATTATTTTCTTATGAAGGCTGTTATAATGAGCTTCTCACATAAAATATAACTGGAAAAAACTTACAGTGTCTCGATGTTGTTCCTATCACTTATAAATTCAAACTAAAGCCAAGCGCAAATAAAATCTAGTAACCTACCGTATTTATGTTAGCATGTTAGTGTTTTTATCAGATATTTTGGTAAGCAAATTAAAATATGACGAATYCAAGCAATCGATGTCATCAACCGAATTTAAACCGTTATCCTGTGTTTTTATGTATACCATTTCTGAAATAAGTCGTTTATAATAATTTGTTTCAAAATCCATGATTTTAACATTTTGCCAGTCAAAGGTGTGATTAAACTCTAAAATATGCTTGGTAATAAYAGAATGCTTAGACTCGTCTACATTAATATTTTTAATATGTTCATTAATTCTTGTTTTCACTTTCCTCTTAGTCTGACCTACATAGGAAGCATTACAATTATTACATGATATTTTATATACAACGTTGCTGTTATTTTCTAAACTATTTTTGTCTTTGTGTCTTTTAATAAAACCTGTAAGTTTATTTAGAATTATATAACCTATCATATAATTTTTCTTATCTATAGCGGAGTTAATCGTTTCTGAAATGTGTTTATATATGGGAACACAATCATTTTCCTTTCCTGTACAGATTTCTGCTCCGGTTTTTTTAAATTTGTTCTTCTAATAAGTTCTTTAATTCTAATGGCTATCTTGTTAAAAATTAAATCCAGAGGATAAGAGTTAWCAATTAATACTTCTATCACATGTTCCACATTTTTTTGATGAAMAATTGGGTGTGATAAAAGTATCGCTCTGTCCACCAATCCATAAATAGTACCGATTTTATGGCATAATGGATGACCTGAAATATAAGACAAAAATCTGCCCGAACAAGTGTCTTTCTTATACCAATCCAGAATCATAATTCCGTCTAAAACTATGAGAGATAAATCCAAAAAGTTTAATGTTCTATTTCTTTCAATTTCAAGTGTGAACTGCACTCTATTATGTAAACTGTTAAATGTGTCTAAAATATCATTAACCCTATTCTCCGGCGTCAATAAGACTATATCGTCAACATAGCGATAATAAAATGGAAATCTTATGTTCAATTCCTTAATCGCTTGTAACTCTAAATCTTGCATAACGATGTCTGCTAATATGGGTGATAAAGGTAAACCCATAGGTGTTCCAAAAATCTGCTTGTAAGTAATATTGTCGAAAGAGAAATATGTAGAATTCAATATAAATCGCACACCATCTATGAATTCGTTTTTTGCAATTTTAGTTTCTTTTTCTATAAAATGCCATCTATTATTAATTCCTTCAATAACCAATTCCTGCGGAATATTGGTAAATAAAGATATCACATCTAAGGATATAAAGATATGATTGTCAGGAACCTTCATAAAATTCAATGTTTTATATAACTCAAAACTGTTTTTCACTGACGTGATTATTAGGAAATGGTAAACTTCTATATAAAATCTTGTGTAAAAAATTAGCAAACATATATAAAGTAGAGTTAACCGACGACACTATGATTCTGAATGGAATATTCTCTTTATGGATTTTTGGTAGTCCATAAGCTTTAGATAACGAACTATCACTGGTTCTTAGTAAAAATAACTCCTGTTTAGAAATATAATCTAATGATAGCCACCTCTTCAAAATGTTATTTAATTTTTGCTCTACAATTTTAACCGGATTTTTATTGATTATTTCATAGGTTGTAGAATCCTTCAACATTGTATTAACACTATTAATGTAATGAGTTTTCTCCAATGCGACCGTTATGTTGTCCTTATCTGCCTTTGTGAAAATGATATCCTTATTATTTTTACAAAATTCTTTTGTTGCTTTCAGTGAATGTTCAAGTTCTTTTTATGTATTGTTAATATACTGCTTCTTATTCAAAAATCTTTGTAATTGTGTTATGACTATGTTTGTAATTTTTAATCTTTGATCGTTGACATTTCTCAAATCCCAAAAAAATAATAAATTTCTTTTCGACCGATATATGAAAACATCAAATAATTTAAAACAAATACGGCCAAATACGGTCAAAGCTAGGTGCTCAATAATAATTCTATTTTTATTTAAATTAAACTATAATCTAGTACATTCAAACTACGCGCCGAACACAGTCGGTCATATAACGCAGTTCTAAACTAGAATAGAAATAAAGTCACAAATGAATTTGATCATCAAATTAATGCATGATGTTAATGAGCATTTTTAAAATTGTAAAGAACTTTTGCTTATTGCGAAAAATATTACCTCAGCCAGGGTTTGAACCTGGAATCTCCTGTTTTGCCGGGGCAGGCGTCTTCCCAATTAGACCACCGAGGCCACGTTTGACTGGCAAAATGTTAAAATCATGGATTTTGAAACAAATTATTATAAACGACTTATCTCAGAAATGGTATACATAAAAACACAGGATAACGGTTTAAATTCGGTTGATGACATCGATTGCTTGGATTCGTCATATTTTAATTTGCTTACCAAAATATCTGATAAAAACACTAACATGCTAACATAAATACGGTAGGTTACTAGATTTTATTTGCGCTTGACTTTAGTTTGAATTTATAAGTGATAGGAACAACATCGAGACACTGTAAGTTTTTTTCCAGTTATATTTTATGTGAGAAGCTCATTATAACAGCCTNTTTTTTCCAGTTATATTTTATGTGAGAAGCTCATTATAACAGCCTTCATAAGAAAATAATTTTTAATTGTTCAAGGATAGAATTTTAATGGACTTATTTAGGATATTTTTAACAATTATTATATTTTAATTATTGACATATGGGATGATTGGAGAGAATACATTCAGATTGACCAATTCAARTTTATAAGAAGCACAGGRTAGATATTATTCTARTRTGTTAATTATCAACMAATTTTATATAAAAACGAACTTTTGAATTTATTTATAATTTGGGGTTTAGTTGGTCCATATGGTTCACCAAGACACATAATTTAAAATATGTGAAGATAGAGCACAAGATTTGGAAGATCAAGGCTGATGGAGACTTTTGATAGTTGAAACATGTTCCGAAAATGTTCCGTTAATGATATGTTATTTATTGTACTAGAGAGATGGTTTTTTATATTGTAAAAACATGAAATAAATGTAATAAGCGCTTCTACCTGCGAAAATATTATTTAGCTCGTTAGTTAGGTCATTTTTGTTGTTGTTTATATGCTAATAAGTTCGATATACAGGGTGTTTGACAATTAATGATTAAATTCTTGTATAGAAATAGAATGGACTGAGTAGAAAAGTCTGTTACCATTTTGCGATTTTTACAATAGTTAATGAGTTTAATTATTAAAATTTGTATTATTCGCTCGGCTTACCGCCAAATGCAAGCGCGCGGCGAAATACGATTGCCCAGCTATCGCGATTGCTAGGAGTGCGGAGAGTTRTTTTCTGCAAATGGCTACACATGTGGAAGTCCAATACCTGTAAGAAATAACTTTCTGTGTTCTTAGCAACCGCGATTGTTGGGCAGTCGTATTTTGTCACGTGCTTGCATTTGGCAGTAGGCCGGGCGAATAATGCGAATTTTAATAATTAATATTACTGATACATAAGTTTAATTTTATACTTTGGAAAGCACATAAAAAGTACTTAATTATACAGTACTTACAATTTAAATTTTATTTAATAATTTATTGGGGTATTAACTAGATGTCTAGCCAATACCTCCATTTTTAATTGCATTTTCTGTTAAATTGTTCGAAAATAAAAATTTGAAATGTATCATATAATTAGCATATAAAAAGTTCTTAATTTTTATATTTAATTTATATAGGTTACAATCAGCAACAAAATCAAGTAATGGTTTATTTTGATAGTATATGTTGTCTAGAACATTTTAGTACCAAATACATGCGAGTAGGAAATTTGTGCAATGTTGATTTTATATAAAATATATATAAACWATAAGGCTTTGTAATTAAAATCAAATAAATAGAAAACAAAGAGCATATAAGCCCAGCAGGATGTCCTTGCTGAATATTATTTACTTAAAATATCAATTAAAAACAAACGTTTCGACCCTCAATTGGGTCCTATTCAATGTCGTATTCTAATGTTTGAACTTCTACAAAATATATATTTAACATTGTATTTTACAAAATTCGCCGCGTATGATCGCTGAGATTGACAATAGTTAGAGCAATACTTAACAAAACGATAATGTACGTCGTTAGGCAGTGCTGAGTCGCTGTATAGGCGTGGAGCTGCATACTCATTTACGCGATTCTTCTTTTGGAGTCGTAACAATATTTTATATAACATAGAGAGTTTGTGAAACCGAAATGTTCTTAACACAAATCTCATCCAGATCTAAGTCAACYACAGGAGTCCACATTTCTGTGGATGACTGTAACCAATTTGCTGGTATATGTTAATGTTCGATGATATTAATAGAACCGTATTTGTCAATGATGTGAGAGAAGAATCGCGTAGAAGAGTATGCAAGAGAAGAATCGCGTAGAAGAGTATGCAAGAGAAGAATCGCGTAGAAGAGCATGCAACTCCACGCCTATACAGCGAATCAGCACTGCCTAACGACATACATTATCGTTTTGTTAAGTATTGTTCTAACTATTGTCAATCTCAGGGATTATACGCGGCGAATTTTGTAAAATACAATGTTAAATATTTTGTAGAAGTTTAAACATTAGAAAAGGACCCAATTGAGGGTCGAAACGTTTGTTTTTAATTGATATTTTAAGTAAATAATATTCAGCAAGGACATCCTGTTGGGCTTATATGCTTTTTGTTTTCTATTTATTTGATTTTATATATATATATATATTTTATATATATATATATATATATATATATATATATATATGTATATAGTGGTTTCTTAATCAATGGATGTATATTTTTTAATATAGTTATTATGTCAGAATGCAATAATAAGATGCTTTGACATGGTAATTCTGTCTTTTTAGGTTTCTAGATTCTACGTACGTACGAGAGGTAAGTAATTTTTATTTTATTTTTTATTTTACTATTTACAAAAAAAACGGGTGCTGTGCGCCTGCAAGGAACGGATGCTGTGCGCCTGCAAGGAACGGGTGCTATGCGCCTGTAAAGAACGGTGTTGTGCGTTTTCAACAAATGCTGTTGTACGTTGATATAAAGTTATTAATACAAGGGTGCTGTGTGCCTATATTAACACTTGTCAAGAAAGTTTATTATTTACTGTCTGTATACTTTTAATTTAATAAAATGTCTGTAAAGAAAAAAGATATTTTAACATCTGTCAATAGAGATATAATTGCCCGAGGTGAATGGCTTACGGATTTACATATAGAACATTTTCAAAATCTTTTACGAAATTGTTCTGAATATACACCTGTTGAAACATGACGAATACAATTACCTGATACTATACAACCCATCTTGATATATAAAAAACATATACAAATATTACACAGTTCATCTGGTCAGATGGACATTGGGTATGTAGTTATTACGACAGAAAGAATATATTTATATATGATTCCTTAAATAATAAAACATTGCATAAACATCATGAGCAATTTTTGAAAAGATTATTTCCAACATTTGATTTTGATAAAAATCCTGTCAAATTTCCTATTGTGCAACGTCAACCAAATTATAAYGATTGCRGTGTTTTCGCTATAGCTTTTGCGACTTCATTATTATTTAACATTAAACCTGAYAAGGTAAAGTATGAACATAAGCTAATGCGTTCGCATTTAATAAAAATTCTAGAAACAAATGTAATTCAGCATTTTCCTCAAGATCTGCAATATGGTGTCACTCAAAAAGTACTTTCATTAGCAGTAATAAATGCAAAAGAAGCTGAAGCGACTCGTATACGTATGATACGTCAACATGAAACCGAACAACAGAAATTAAATCGATTGGGAAAATGTCTTAATATTTATCATACTAAAAAAGAATTATATAMAATACAGTCAACACTTCAAAGCACTACAAAGAAAATACAGTTATTGCAAAACRTTTCTAAGGAAATTAATAATAAATTTCAGACTGAACAAAATAATGAAAATAAGTGTTCTCAAAAGGAAGATCGGCATCTATATTCAGAAAATTTACAGTATATACAAAACGAANAGGAAGATCGGCATCTATATTCAGAAAATTTACAGTATATACAAAACGAAATTATACAAGTATCAGGCCATAATACTCGAACTGAACAAAACAATGAAAATAAATATTTTCAAAATAAAAATTTATATTCAGAAACTTTATTACATTTTACGCAAAGCGCTTCAAACGAAATTATGGAAGTACTAGTCAATAAGATTCAGACTAAACAAAATCAAAATAAAAATGCGTGTACATATGAAGAAAATTTACAAAATAATTGTGCTAAAAAACGTCATCGATACAAAGAGGATTTAGAAAATAATCGTACTAAGAAACGTTGTCGATATGAACAGGATTTACAAAAGAATCGTGCTAAAAAACGTCATCAATACAAAGAGGATTTAGAAAATAATCGTGCTAAAAAATGATGTCGATATGAACAGGATTTACAAAAGAATCATATTAAACAAATGTATCGATATAAGAAGGATTTAGAACATAATCGTGCTAAACAAATGCATCGGTATAGAAAGGATTTAGAACGTAATCGTGCTAAACAAATGTATCGATATAAGAAGAATTTACAAAGTAATCGCGCTAAAAAACGAATACATTATTTGAAAAATATTCAGCAAGAACGAGATAGACAAAAAAAAATAAATTGCGATTGTAAGTAAGTAGTTGTATAATAAACAATATTATGAGAAAAAGAAGTTAAAATCCAATTTTATTAAAAAAAAATTGTCATATTGCTAAAAACATTATTAAAAAATATGAAAAATTTTGGTCACGAAATTATATAAAATTTCATAATTCTAAGGCCATTAACAATATTTATAACAAACTTGACATTAAAAATCATGTTGAAAAACAATTAGGAGCCGAAAAAATCGTACGTAGCTGTATGCATATTCGAAACAGTTATATTCGCAGTATGTATAATATGTTAGCTTTACTTAAAAAGAAATCAGAAGTATGCTTGCTACTAATGATAAATGTAAAACAATTGGTGATAAATTAGGTGCATTTTGTGATAAATCGAGGCATACAGCTTCTTCCGAAAATTATTTTATTGATTCCACTGTGGCGGTTCATCACTACTCCATGCGCTATGTGCGCTTACAGCACGCGCGCGCCTGACAGTTCGCGCGTTTGACAGCTCGCGCAAAATTCACGCGCGACAACTTCACTTATAACAAACTTCATCTCATTGAAGATTTTGAAAAATAAACAACAGATGTCATAATTTCTTGCAAGAGATTTCCAACATTCCTGGGTATAAATAGACCCACATTTTCCGAGATCGACACTCTTGATCCGAGCATCAAGAGCCTCGTAACCTTTTTTTGAGAGGCACATTTACGGCCTAAAGCTGTCTTCCGACAACGTTCGAGGAGAATTTTCTCCAAGCTCTCCGGTAGACACCCAGGTTTGGAGGTTGATTCCTGTGGACGTTGTCGTTGAGAGGACTCACCCGCCGCTGGAAGTCCTACATCAATTCGACCCGAGAGTCTGGCGTTCACTCTCTCCGACTTGGACTATTCCGCCATTTCTGACTCCGTTGTCTCCGTCTTCTAAAGGAACTCAGACGAGGCAACCAACAAGAGGGATACAACATCTTCCCATCTACAAGGATAAAGCGACGAACACAGAAATAACCGCTCGAGAATCCTTTACTCCTCCCGGATCTCCACCGAGTTATACTCCTCCCGGATCACCACCGATTATCGGACAAGATCAAGACCTCGAATCACTTGGAAGAAGAGGATTTAAATTCCTCGAAGAAGCCAAACAGCCCTTTTCAGGGCTAACAAAACTTTCTTCAATAACTCTTTCAGAGTATCTCAAACGAATCATAATTTGTACATATTTGATTGAATAAAAACTTTTCTGGAAAACCTTCTGAGATTATTCTACTGCGTCCTCCACACCACATATCGTAACATTACTTTATCAGAACCTTTGGTAATGAACGTGAAAAGTCAAAATACAAATGTATTACCTTTGATAGAAGGACAAACAAAAAAATCATGGTTATGCAACAAATTATATATGTAAAACTGATGATCCATTTTTAATTGACCGTTATGAAAAATTTCTCCGAGCGATAAGTACATGTACTTTCAAGAAAATACCAGAATTATTACAAAAGATTCATAAATGTACAATAAAAGAAAATTTGAATACGAAGTTGGGTCATACACATATTTGTTAYATTGATACAACTCTTTRYAAAGCRATGTCTCTTTCCATTCAATTGTTATCACCTCATTTTCCAAARKTCAGATATTTTAAACGTTTAGTTTATCGTATGACAAGTTTCTATYAGAAAACGTTAGATTTAGAAAGGGCTTTAACTTCTGCTGATATAGATACATTAAATGAAATTATAACTTTGGCACAAGAAAAAGCAAATCGTATGTACAAACATCAGCATACTGATACTGTTCTGAGTGATAAGGATATTATTTCTAAATATAAAAACGCATTTAAGGCTTTAACTAAGCGTTCTATGGATATACCTCGATATGTTTGTATGCGAAAGACTTTGTAATAAAAAAAATGTAACTAAAATTAATAAATTTAAAGCACAAATAAATATTCCAATTTGGAGAGATTTAATGGCGCATATAAAAGAACGAAATATTAACTCACAGTACATATATGATTATTGTGAACGCAAATTCCGTAATGGATTAATGCCTGCGTATTGTATTTTAAATAATCTCATTGTACATGATGTATCCGATATAATAACATCTCTTAATACATTTGAAAAAATTCTTATACAAAGGACTAAAGCATTTCAAACTGTTGTTAAAATGGGAACTGTTATTAACAAAAAATTGACAATTGACTCAAAGACAAATGATACAAAAAGTAAATGGGAGGACTTTTCACCACTTCCCTTAGAAGAAACATGGAAGAAATTATGTAAGAATACTGATCCAATAAATATAAATCATGAATTGTACATTTTAGTTAGAAGTATTCTAACAAAATCTAACATTATTTGGGAAGAAATAGTAAGTATTAAAAAAGTATTTGATGCTTTAATTTATGGTTAAAGCACAACAATCCTCTTTATAGTAATATTATGTTACCAGAAACTCACGATGGATTATGTTTAGAGAAATTAAATAATCCAGCATTTGAAATAGAAACAAAAAATAATGATGAATTTGCTTTGGATGATTTGGATGGCAATAATAAATTAAAATCAAAAAGTCCAATAAAAGAAACGAAAAATAACGTAGAAACTATTTTAAATAATCACATGAAGCAATGTTAACTCAGATTATTGATGATATTGATAGTTATTACGATCAATACATTTATCCTTTATATGAAAAAAAATCACATGAATCTGCTACCAACTTATATCAAATGTTAAAAATTCAAGATTTGCCCTTGGATAATCRTGAAAAAAATTTAGATGCATTGTGTTTTCCAGATTTATATCCTTTTGGTGTTAATGGACAATGTCAAACTAGATCGATTAAACTTCACGATCATGAATTTATTAA
>JANQDE010000387.1:16179-31941 GCA_037157785.1 Cephalotes varians | reverse complement strand
CCCGCACCGTTGATTAAAGATTGCCACGAATGTCGGCTGTTGCAACAACGTTTTGCAAATCAATAAAAAGCGGCGGCGGTCTGTTGAACAACATGATTAACGCTCTTCCTTTCGAACTACATATACCCGGCTATCAGTTTTGTGGTCCAGGAACGCATTTAGAAAAGCGATTGACCAGAGGCGATCGAGGCATTAATCCCTTGGACGCGGCGTGCCGCGAGCACGACATAGTCTATTCGCATAGCAACGAACTCGCGGAACGACACGTGGCTGACAAAATACTCGCTGAGAAAGCGCAGAAACGTATTATCGCGAGAAATTCGACTCTCGGAAAGAGAGCTGCTGCGGCAGCCGTTTGGCAGCAATGAAAGCTAAAAGAAAGATCGGCATGGGTATGAAGACGAAAGTGAAGACAAAGAAAAAGACAAAACGAGTACTTCCAATAGCGAAACGCGGTGGTATATTGCCAATTTTTCCAATGTTGGGCGCGCTCGGATCATTAATCGGTGGAGCGGCCGGCGTGGCAAAGGCGGTCAGTGACAGCAAAGCCACACGACGCCAGCTTGAGGAGTTACAGTCGCAATCGCGCAATGGAAGGTCACGGATTGTATCTTGCTCCATACAAATATGGAAAGGGATTATATCTCGGTCCGTACAAACGTGGACAGGGTGTAATAACAAAGAAAAAAAAAAACGCTGAAGAAACATTAAAAATGCCTGTGGATGTGACAACGAACATACAGTTGATCAACTGGCATGCATATACCATATTTTAGAGGTGTTTTTATGCGTAACGCATTACCGATAAGCGGTGCACGTCGAAACGAGAGTGGTATCGTAAACCTAGACGATGCGAGAGGTCCTGGCACTCATTGGGTAGCATATGCAAAGAGAGACAATCACGTGATATATTTCGATAGTGTTGGTAATCTTTGACCGCCTCGCGATATTTCGGAAATGGTGTGACAAAGATAGAGTACAATCGAACACCCTATCACACCTATAATCAGAGCATCTGTGGACAACTGTGTCTGCAATTTCTCCGAACGGTCGATGTGTACCAATTTAAAGCCTGACAGTACACTATTTAACTCAGTATTCGYCGGACRRTTTTTCAATCATGTCGYTGATAYTTMCRCTAACCRGGAAGAGYAACGTTCTCGCTACAACCTACTTTCCAGCCATAGATTTAAGTGACGACGATTACGAGCTCGGTCTAATGAACTTTGAGACTTACAACACGATATCGAACGTGAATGCTTCGAATAATAAAAAATAAATTTTACTTTGGTGAAAACGACGTGGAAATAACGATTCCCGAAGGATCGTATGAATTGCATGCTATAAATGATTTTTTGAAACATGCAATTCCGCGGAAACGTTCGCAACATGCGGTTTATGATGATAAAAAGCATAGCAGCGTCGATGATGATGTGAATGAAGATTTCCCGATAGTGCTCCGTGCAAATAATAATACGATGAAGAGCGAGATAAAATGTATCTACAGAATAAATTTTAGTAAGCCTAACAACATTGGATCGCTGCTAGGATTTTCTTCAGATCGTATATTACAGCCGCGAAAATGGCACGAATCGGACTTGCCCATTAACATTGTCAGCGTAAACATTATCCGCGTAGAGTGTAACGTGACCTCGAGCGCATATAGCAACGATAAACGCGTATATACGATACATGAATTTTCCCCGAACGTGCCACCAGGATATAAGATATCGGAAACACCAGCGCAGATCATTTACTTGCCGATCATCGCACGGAGCATTTCGGATTTAACGATACGCGTCGTCGAACAGTACGGACGATTTTCGAGGAGAAGAAATCACAGTCAGATTGCACATACGACGATTGCGACGATAACGCACGTGTATATACGTGCGGTGTATGAGATGCTCATATTGAACGGACATGTCAGACATAACGCAATATTTACGAAGCCAACATTTGGTAATAAATTTCAATCGTTCGATTGTACCAAGAAAAAGAGACTTAACGCGTCGAACGTTGCATTTCTACAATCTTTGGGATTCGCGGTGCGAAATATTTAAAAAATGATAGACATTCTCAACATCGAGGATGAGCCAATCTTCGACGATCGCATCGTCAAGATTGAGACTTACACATATAATCCGTTCGCTAATACAACGTTCGGATACAGCGACGAGACAAGAATACCCATACAACAGCAAGATTTATATACATTACCGCATGAAAGTTTTCTATACATCGAGGGAAAACTGACAATAAACAAATCAGTTGCCGGGTCTGATATGGCATTGGGAAATAATTGCGTTGCRTTCATGTTCGATGAGATTCGATAACTCGATGGTGTGGAGATTGATCGCAACAGAAACGTTGGTGTAACCAGCACGCTCAAGAATTWTGTAACCATGTCAKCTGAGAGAAGTGTAATCGCGAGRAATGCYSGCTGGRATCCATGGAATCCTCCAAATGGATACTTTAATTTTTGCGTTCCACTCAACATGTTATTGGGATTTTGTGAAGATTACAGACGCGTAGTGATTAACGCTCGTCACGAATTGATTTTAATACGCTCACGTAATGACAATAATTGTTTAATTRGCGATCCRAYGCKGGAGCCGGAAATCACATTGTTCAAAGTACAGTGGCGGATGCCGCATGTGATGTTGAATGAAATAAATAAATCGATGCTGCGTGCTCTGGAAAGCGGACGATACCTCATGGCTTTTCGCTCATGGGATTTGTACGAATTTCCGCTATTACAACGCACGACCAAACATTCGTGGGCCATCAAGACCGCTACTCAGTTGGAGAAATCGCGATACGTAATCTTCGCTTTGCAAGCTGGCCGGAAAAACATCATGTCCGAAGATACAAGTCGATTCGATCATTGCAAATTAAACAATGTGAAGCTCTATCTGAACTCGGAATGTTATCCATGATATGAATTTGGATTTCGATAAAAACAGATGGTCGATTCTCTACGACCCGTACGCACGTTTCTGTAAAAATTTTTATGGATACGATTATCTTGAGCCGAATCAAACTGTCACGTCTTTTCGGCATAACGGTCCGTTCGTAATTATCGATTGCTCTCGACAAAACGAATCGATCAAGAGCACAACTGTGCGCATAGAATTCGATTGTAAGGAGAATGTGCCCATGAATACCACGGCGTACTGTTTCATTATACACGATCGCGTGGTTCAGTACAATTCGCTGACCAATGTTGTGCACAAAATTACCTAAGTGCGATTGAAGATGATATAAAAATCTACGATGCATCGAAGTTGACCGCAGTCTTCTCGAGGATACAATCATGTCTGTACCAATATTTGTGGATCTGCAAGGTTTCCTCATTAGAAGAGATTTTGTCGTTAAGGCATTTGCGGCTCTCAAAGAGGGACATGTTCTCTCTCATTATATTTTTGTATGTCCATGGGATATTCTTTCAAGATCTGAAAGACATCAGGCGATGTGGCTGATTGAGAATCGTCATGGAATAAAAGTTTAATTACAAAGGCGGTGATGAGTACACCGGCAACTAACGATAATATTGTCGTGTACGTCAAGGGACAGAGAGAGAAACGAGAATGGATGCGGGATTTGCTCCTGGATTAAGCGAGACGGGTCTATGTGGAAAATATCGAGGCGCATTACGAAGATATAGAATCTCTAAATAAGTTGGWTGTTACGCATACYTTWCRTTGTCAGAAACATGTRAAGAATTGCGCATTACAAAATATATTTAAAATATACAATTGGTGGCATCGCCATCATAATAAATAAACATATGTTATCTGCAAACATGGTTTTATTTCTTTTTCTCCTTTCTCTGTAGTTAAGAATCGATATACGTTAAAAATATATTAATAATAAATAGCGCGCTTGGCCATTACTAGTCAGTTTTAAGATTATTGTTCTCTCTTTTTACCAAACATTATGGTAACGGATAATGGCAGTATGACAATTGTGAAAGTCTAGACAGAGGTCGGCGATAAAAATTAGTTGCGCTGCTCAAAAAATGTAGTAAAGGATGAACATCGCTTTTCCATTGATGCATTATCTTCAGAGTGTCTAATGTACATCGTTTCTCCGAAATTTCTCTTTTTTTCAAGGATAATGTATATTTCCTACATGGCTGAGTATTAAAAAAAATTTATTTTTATTACAGTTATGTATATCCCTACTCTAAGGCCCGTATTTATAGTCCAAACTCATATCTGAACTTAAGCTAGACTTGATAAAATTCAGCTTATAAGCGAAGTTTTACTTATGTAGGAGTTTCGGAAAGTCTTTTCGTATTTTTTATAGATGTCGTTACTTGTACATATGGTTTGTATTAAGAATAACTAATATGGCGTTTTGAAGGTTAAACATCTGTCATTCATACTTAGTAAGCGAACAAACAAAAAAGTATAAACAACATTATTTTTCATCGCGCTAAAAATGTCGAATTACGTGCCAACAAATCAGCATTTGCGGGAAGCGTTACTTTAATAAAAAAAAAAAGTGCAACTGAAACTCATCGTTTGCTCTCAGAAACTTATCCTAAACATTGTCCATCGATAAGAGTGTGTCAGCAATGGTTTGCACGATTTAAAAGTGGAGATTTTGATACAAAAGACAAAGAACGCACTGGAAGGCCAAAAAAGTTTGAGGATAAAGAATTAGAAGCATTGCTGAACGAAGATCCATGTCAAACGCTTAAGGAATTGGTTGAATCATTAGATGTTGGTATATCAACTATTTCTGAACGCTTAAATGCAATGGGAATGATCCAAAAGCAGGGAAATGCCACATGAGCTGAAGCCGAGAGACGTTGAAAGACGTTTTTTCACCTGCGAACAGCTGCTTCAGAGACATAAGAGGAAAGGGTTTTTGCATCGTATCTTGACTGGCGATGAAAAGTGGATACACTACGATAACCCAAAGCTGAAAAAATATCGCGCTAAGCGCGGCGAATCTGTTCCATCAACATCAAAACGGGATATTCATGGTTCTAAGGTACTACTGTGTATTTGGTAGGATCAAGAAGGTGTGGTTTATTTTGAATTGTTGAAACCGGGTGAGACAATTACTGGTGATCGATACCGACTACAATTAATGCGTTTGAGCCGAGCATTAAGAGATAAACGGCCAGAATACGAGCGAAGGCACGACAAGATAATTTTTCAGCACGACAACGCTCGGCCACATATTGCAAAAGTCGTGAAAAATTATTTGGAAACACTTCGATGGGATGTCTTACCCCACCCGCCGTATTCTCCTGACATAGCACCTTCAGATTTTTACTTGTTTCGATGTATGCAAACTGATTTGGCCGGCACACGCTTCACTTCTTTTGAAGGTATCAAAAATTGGCTCGATTTGTGGATCGCCTCGAAAGATAAGCAGTTCTTCCGAAATGGAATTCACAAATTACCAGAAAGATGGGAGAAAGTCATAGCTTCCGATGGGCAATATTTTGAATAATGTAATTATTTTATTTTTAATTGAAATAAATGCTTTTTTTGAACAAAAAATACGAAAAGACTTTCCGAAACTCCTATGTGATGTATTCATAGTCCTGAAATAAGTTAAACTTCATAAAGTAGTTATTGATTGAGTTTGACTTATTAAGATTATATCAAACTTCACCAAGTATGTACTCAAGCATACTTTCAAGCACGACTTATTTAAGATATACTCGGAAAATTTCTAGTGTATCAACCAATCGCATTTCTAGATTTTAATATACAACAACCTAATTTTCTTTTGTTCAAAATCGTGTACCAATCTTTACGATGTTCACGGTACTTCCAGCAATGCCATTGCTACATACATCTGCGAAAGATCGAACATAAAAAGTGATAAAAATAATAAATAGATAAGATAAACGTAGCTCTTAGAATAAATCAAAACAGTGTATAAAAAGTGATTTTGACCCTTTGAGTCGAAAATACAGGAGAGAGAAAAGGTCTAAAATTATATTAATTTATATATCGTAGAACAGTAATATCCTGTATTATATTTAAATATGTCTAAACAAAAAAGTGGCGGCAAGCATTATACAACACTTGAGAAAAAAATTCTCATTGAAATATTAAAAAAATATGGTGAAATTATTGAAAATAAGAAAAGTGATTCTCACACTATAAAGGAAAAAGAAATGACGTGGAATAAAATTACCAAAGAATATAATTCGTGCAACAATGTTACTGAAGAGGTTAAATATTGTTTATGAATTACAATAATATAATATTTTTTATATGTTATTGCTCTCTATTTCTTTATATCTTTTTAGAGATCTGTACAACAGCTTAGAAAACTTTGGGCCAACATGAAAGCAGCACAACGAAATATTTTAACGAAAGAACGATAAGCAAGATTGGCTACAGGAGGTGGCCCAGAAGAAAAAGTGCCTGAAATAGATCCAGATATCGTACTTATCGCTCCAAATTTATTAGAAATAATTACAACAAAATTTTCATCTGATCTATCAGAAGCTGAAATACATAGTAAATACATATAAAATTCATGTTTTTAGCAGATTTTTAGCAAAATTTTAATTATATATTACAAGCAATATTTAGAATTATTATTAGAATTATTGTAATAATTCAGAACAGAGACAACACATTCGAGATAATTCAGATAAGACAGTTAAAGAATATGAAGAGACAGAACAAGAAGAGATAGGATCTTTATTAGAAATAAGTACAGTTGACTCGGAATTTCATGAAGCAAGCATTATAGAGGATTACGTTATTAAAGATGCAACTAAAGAATTTAATAAGGTCGGAGATAAACGATCAATGTTGGCAGGTACTACAATGACATGTTAATTTGTTGTTTGTTCTTATATAACCTATAATTCTTATATAACCTATAATTGTTTCTGTTCCAAGATTATATGTTTATAGATATTAATCCAACAACGACAAAGAAACAATGTGTTGAAATGTCAAATATAGAACAAGAAACAGCAACAATATCAATACAGCAATCTGAGATTGCTCCATTATTGGAACTTCCTGTATCAAGTGTGTTTTTTTTAGTGTCATATACAAACAATATACCAATTATTATAGTATAATTTTATTTTTTATAATTATTACAGTTTCGCAACCATTAACGTCTCAGAAAAAAAATCGGCAAGAAAAAAAATTTATTGAAGCAAGAAACAAATGTATAGAAATTAACTCTGAGGAACAGCATTTGAAAATTCAGCGTGTTAAGCGAATAATAGATGAAGAAAGGAAAATTAGCAAAAATAAAACTGCAAAAAGAAAACAATTTATTAATTCACGATCAACTTGTCCAGAAGTTAACCATCGAACATATAATACAAATACATGAATTGGAATTTCGTGAAGCCCATGCAAAAGCTAAATTGTGCGAGTTGCGGTTGCAAAGAGAGAACGAAAAATATACAATAAAAAAACGAAAAATAAAAAATAATACTAACGAGAAATAATAACAATAATAACGAAAAATATACAATAATGTATTTCCGCTGAAATAATTTAATAATAATAATTTAATAATAATTTAATAATATTTTAATAATAATTTAATAATTTAATAATAATAATTTAATAATAATTTAATAATATTTTAATAATAATAATTTAATAATAATTTAATAATAATAATTTATGATAGCTAATTGCTCAGCCAGGCGTCGACCTGCGGGCGATATTCGATTGGTTCGCAAATCTCAGACGGCTTGTCGATAACCGATCGACGATCTATATTGTAGGACGTTCATGTCCTCGCGAGGCGCACGCGCTCTTTTATGTTCGCTACTATCATATCGTCAACATGTATCTGTTCCCTTTTACCTTGGGTACGCGTACCATGTAACGAGAGCCGTCGTCAACTCTATCGAGATAAAGACACAGTCATTCACAATTTAATAATAATTTAATAATAATAATTTAATAATAATTTAATAATAATAATTTAATAATTTATTCTATAGTTAATTAAAAATCTATTAAAAAATCTATTTAATTTATTCTATTGTTAATTAAAATTTTCGCTAAAATAATTTATTCTATTATTAATTAAAAATAAAATGTTAATCTATTGTTAAATAAAATAAAAATATATATAATTATCAGAGTTAATATCTAAATACATTTTTTTTTCAAATGAAAATGAGAAATTAAATTTAATAATTTCCGGTTAGTAATGAAGTAGTTACAATAACCTGAAACATATTAAATTATTTATATACATTTTGCAATACTTTCATTGTAATTTATTAATGTAATATTTATATTATTTTTACAGATCTAAAATGCTTTAATCGTTTGATAAATACCAATCTCTTTAATTTTCCATAAGATTTATGTAAATAGCCTATTAATAAGAGCAGCACGTACTGCAAAACCTTCTCCTGGCTGTTGCGGAAACGGTTCAACGGGAACTTCTTTGATTTCTTCGTATAGTTCTCTATCTTCTGGCAAAATGTTATCATAATAAAGTGATAAATTATGCAAAACGGCACATGCCATTACAATTGAAGTACTGCATATTAGCTTATTTGTCAGTCCTCTCGATAAACAGGGAAATCGACGTTTCCACACACCAAATGTTCTTTCGACAATCCATCGAGTTTTACTGTGAATAATATTGTATGTTTGTTCTGCATCGGTTAATGGATTTGCGATTGGTGTAAGTAAGAATGGTAAGCATGGGTATCCTAAATCTCCTACGAGTGAACCAGTCAATTGTCGTTGAGTATACCGTATACATAATCTTGAATTCTGGAAAATTCTGCTGTCGTGCTGACTTCCAGGCCATTGTGGCACGACGTCCAGAAATTCCATACGTGGTCCAACTGCTTGTATATTAAGCAAAAAATATCCTTTACGATTTCTATAAACTTCTGCAACTTCGTGAAATCTTGTATTAGTCAAACGGATATGCGTGCAATCGATAGCTCCATCAATGCCTGGAAGTCCGTTTACATTTCTAGCAGCTMCTATTTGTCGAAATAATTGTCGATTTTCAGTTTGCTTTATTTCAGTTTTTGGCATTTTAATTATCTCAAGCATTTCAGCTGCAAGTAATGCTGATACTTTTAATACAATCCGAGATATAGTTGATTGAGAAAGAGATAATAGATCCCCCGAAACAAGCTGTTAAAATAAAATTTTTCCTTATAATTTGATTTAAATATACATTGATTAATTAATTAAAGCTTCATTCTTTCTCCTCTCTCCCTTCCTCCTCCTATATTTCCATATTTCTCCGAAAATATTTTTAAATATTTTCTGTAGACAAATTGCAGTAAGTTCATTGCAGSTACTGATCAARCAYACAGTTACAYATTTATGCACCATAAAAGATATAGTAAACTRTACTATTTTTCTATTAAAAAACATTAATGAATTGTATATATTGATTTCCAATATTTAAATACGATTAAAAAGGTTTGCTGCAACAATAGACCAATCCATATCTTGTAAATACGGATAAATGAATTCTAAAGTGAAAATGATGGGAAAAATATACACACACACATTTACATGTTGAAAAATATACTTATTTATATTCGGCTAATCTATAATCTAAACATACAAATATAAATGTATTTTTCAAATATAAATGTATTTTTCCCATATTTACCACATTAATTTAAAAATTCATCTTCTTCGTTTTTACACAATGTATAATAGGTTAGCCCATTATTGTAGAAAATCCTTAAATTCATAACTATTATTGATACTTTTATATTTGATTTTATGTATATATAAAACAAGAATATAATTTAACTCATTAATTTAACCTGATAACTTGCTGTTGGATAGAATCGTAGACATGTCAGGAGCCGAAATTCTGGACATATTGGCAATCCACGATTGTTAATTTTTGTAAGTGGTTCATGAATTCTTGGCAATATTCCATGCAAAATACTATGTTTGTTAAATCGATACCGCCTCTTGAATTCCACGTCATTATAATATTCAAATGGATTTTGCATGTCTCGTATATATCTTTTGGGAGCATGTACGATTGGTTCCTCTTCTAATTCTTCTAATTCTTCTATATTAAGAAGATCAATATTTATTAGAAAGTCAATTTCATGGATATTCTGCATAATAATGAATATTTTGCACTTCTTTTTCTTTTGATTATGCTTAAGTCATGTCAGATCTTGGCTTAACGAAGTATTTCTTATTTGCGAACTTAATAGTCAATAAGTTTATTCCAAATGATTATGAATACGCATATATTTAAGATATTGCTTATTATAAACAAATTACGACTATGAATACACAAAAACCATAATAAGTCTATGAACAAATAAGTCAATCTTTGCCAAGTAAATCTTATTCCTGTCGACTCAAGTTTGCTGCAAGTTTTGATTATGATACAAGGGATAAACTTAAGCATTGACTTAAGTCTTACTTATTTATAAGTTTGGACTATGAATACGGGCCTAAGTCTCGAGATAACTTTGATTCTTCTTCGGGATCGTCAGTCAGTTTTCAGAGACTTTTCTGAACGCGCGTTACTATATTCTAAAGATATTAAATCTAAAGATATTAAAATGTCTAGAGATATTAAAAATATATTAGAGATAACATTTCCGGATGACGGTGTAAGTGTTTTATATATGTTATGTGTTGTGTATTGTTTTTTTTCCTTTTTTTTATTTTTTTGTTTTTTTATTTTTAGTGGGTGTGGGTCGACCGTCAGGCGRTGTGTAAAGTAAATATTAAACACGTATTATCGCTGAGATTCCGGCGAAAAAAGGTAAGCTGAATATTTTACATAATTTGTATTGTACAATTTGTATTGTATATTTAACATCTATATGTTATTTTTGTTATAGGACTTATGCCGCTCTCAAATCAGAATAAAGGGCTTTCTGAATTTTTAAGATCGCAAGTGGGTGCGATACTGGCGTCGCATAGAGCGAGACGTCCAAGAGACGCTTTGGTATGGAGAAGAAGACGTCTTCGATTTAATGATATTATTTGGAGAAAAAATATATGTGCCCGAAAAATGGGATTAATTGTAAAAATTTAAAAATAAACTGAAAATAAGATTAAAGATGTTCCATTTGTTCTCATCTACCTCACCTACCTCACCTACCTCAACGATTTATATATATAATAAGATAATGCGTGGTTTTTATTCTCAAATTATCATTAAAATAAAAACTATTAAAATGAAACCTATTAGAATGAAAAAATGTTAATGCTTTCTAAATATATATACTTTCTTCTGTGACATCTTCTACCTGCACGTTCCTGTTTCCCCTTATCGCTGAGAAGAATGTGAGAGAGAGAAAACGAGAAAATGGTAGGTATGGAGAGAGAGAGAAGATGGTAGGTCTAGAGAGAAGATGATAGGTATAGAGAGAGAGAGAGAGAGAAAACATGCGACGGCAATTTTTTTTGTCATATCTAACCGAAGTTATAAATTAATTATCTAAAGTAATTGATATTATCTAATCGAAGATATAAATTAATAGACTTTCAATTTGTTAAATTATCTAAAGTAATTGTTATTATCTAATCGAAGATATAAATTAATAGAGTTTTTATTAAATTGATTATCTAAATTTATTGTTTATATCTAATCGAGGTTATAAATTAATAGAATTTCAATTTGTTAAATTATCTAAAGTAATTGWTATTATCTAATCGAAGATATAAATTAATAGACTTTCAATTTGTTAAATTATCTAAATTAATTGTTATTATCTAATTAATAGAATTTTATTTCATTAGATTATCTAAATTAATTGTTAATTAATTAAGTAATTAATTAAGTAATTAAATGGATACCCCCTCCCCACGTGACGTCATACCCCGCGTGACGTCATACCCCTTCGCCCCAGAGTACCCCCCCTGCCCCGCACCCCCCTCGAAGCTCCCGAGTTAGAATCGGTGTTGTTATGCTATTGATTGTATTGTACATTTTTGTAACGGTTCGTGTTTCGCGTGGTCGGACTTGCGAGGCGGATTGCCGGAGAGGCTCATCGGTTGTCGGGTTCAGAAGAGTAGAGATTCGGTGCGAGAGTTTGAGTAACAATAAATAGTTGTTTTATTCCAATAATATATTTACAGAGTGATGAATGGTGTATTTACAAAGATGAACGTGTAGTGTGTGTATGTACAAATGAAGTGCATTGACGGCGTGGTGTGTGCTGCGCGTGACAATGCGCGGTAACGTGTTTTCGCGTGTCGTGGTGCGTGTGTTCGGATGGTACGTGCGATTGACCCTAACTGGCCGAGTGACGTAGGAGGCCGCGAACCGGTCGCTGGATAGGTTGCGGCGCCGGAGCGCGGAACGCGGGCTTGCGTGGTGTGCCTTGATTGGTACACGTTGCGCAGACCTTACAGCGGCCGCTTGAACGTGTTGATCGTCGCTGTTGTACACGAGAACTGCGGTGGCGGAGTCGGTGCGATAATCGCGATAACAGCGGCGGAGTCGAGGACACTCGACAGAAAACGAGAACGCTTGCTTCCTAGGAAGTCGGAGTATCGGGGTATCGACTACTCTCGATAGAAAATGAGAACACTCGTTTCCTAGATCCGGAGCGTCAGGATGTCGAGTACTCTCGACTGAAAACGAAAACGTTCGTTTCCTGGATTCGAAGTGTCAGGATGTCGAGTACTCTCGACTGAAAACGAGAACGCTCGTTTCCTGGATTCGGAATGTCAGGATGTCGAGTACCCGACGCGTGGCATCTTGGCGAGCGGTCGTATCGTCGATACGGGTGGCCGTGTTTTGTCCTGGCTGTTCTTGCCATTGCGTGGGCCGGTGATTGAGGCGACAGTCGGGCGGCCTGGTGGACGATGTTGCTCCACAGTTCCTCGAACTCCGGATCGGTTCCATCGTCCCGTGTCGACGTGGTCAAAATTGCGTCCAGGTCCTCATCCATTGCTTGCGCGCTGAGATTTCGGAAACTTTCTGTCCCGAATGGAACCGAGAACGGCCGTTTATACCGTCTAATCATCCCCTTCTTCAAGAGTATCAAGATCTATCGAGATCCTTTCTATTGCTCGGCTTCGTCATCCTCGGTGTGACCCTTGTTGTTGTTTCGCCCGGGAGCCGTTGGTTTTAAGTCTCGGACATGCACGTGTCGGTACCACTTCCCCTTTTTGTTCTCGGAAGTCAACGATTACAGGGGAAGGGATTTTCCACACTTCCAACGGTCCGATGAATTTCGGCGCGAGTTTGGCGTTGAACGCATCGCTCTTATTCGACAGCGGGTAGAGGCGCTTCCATACTTTTTCCCCGATTTCGGGTTTCCAGGGATGCAGGCGGAGATTGTAATATTTTGCCTGACACTGAAAGGCGCGAGCGAGATTGGCATGTACGATCTCGTAGGCCTCTTTGAGCAGACGGTTTCTTGTTTCGGGTGTCGCGGCGGAGGCGGGATGACGACTCTCCTTGGAGTGGGGACCGTTAAGTTCGCGGCTGTGGTTGAGAAAGGCCGGCGTGTAACCGTGTAACGATACTCCCGAATCCGTTACTACCATTAATACATATCGTTAATACACGTGACAATGATATTCAGAAACAGTGTCAAAACAGCGGCGCGAAGGACGAAGCCGAGTGCGGGCATCCGCGCCCGCACCGCGCGCGCCCCGCCCCACCGACCGCGGCCGTACCGCCGAGTATAAAACGGCCCGCGAGGAAAAGATCAAGACCAGATCCGCTCCGCTCGTCGCCTAGTACGGACATTCCCGGCTACGGACACGAGATCCTTGCTTATTCTTGACCTCCACGAGTACGGATATTCCTGGCTCGTTTCCAAGAACCGCTCAAGAGACACGGAGATTCTCGGTCTCTCTCTCCGCGCTTCCCCGAGTACGGATATTCCCGGCTCGTTTCCAAGAACCGCTCAAGAGACACGGAGATTCCCGGTCCCTTTCCCTCGCTCTCTCTCGCCGTATTCCCTGGAATACGGGCACAACACCGTGATTGCGGTATCCGCGCCCCACCGAGACCCGATGCTTCAGGGTACTGCGCGCGTGAAGACTGTAAATATTGTAAATATTATATTAAACTACGTCTTTCTCGGATTACCTCCGTCTGCGTTGCGTATAAAACTATTGTATAAACCGCGAGTTCCCCGCGCTCCTCGCGGCTAATCAACGAGTGTACATAGATACCATATGATTCAGTAGTAAATATATGTCAATTTAAATCCACGAAACACCATCTATTCACTCTACCCGCGAAACCTGGTTTCCCGACGAGCTTCTCTGGCTCCCGCTTTCGCCAACCGAGCGAAAGGTCGAACCGTTACATGGCGCCTGAACAGGGACCGTTGTGGAGTGAATAAACATACCAGACCAGTTGTATTATTAAATGAAATCGTGGATCTATCGATTAAATAAAACACAAGCGATCTGCGAAGCCGAAAAATGAAACCTCAATACTTCCGGTACTCTCGACGATATCCGCCGACGCTTAAGCCGCTACATCGACAAGCATCCAGCCATGCCCGAGACCGAACCGAAGGCCGCGATGCCGGGGGAAGGGATGGGCCTCCGCTCGACATCCCGACTCCAAATTCCTCCGCCGTCACCGCTTCCACCGCCTCCGCCGGAACCAGCGGAAAGTCACACCGCCCACGAGAAATGCATGAACCAGATTAGAAAATGGGGGTGTCATTTCGACGGCCGCGACCCTCTCCCTCTTTCCTCGAACGCATGACCGAACTTCAACGACAGTACCGTTACGCCGACGAAATCATGTGTGACGTCTGAACGTCAAATATTTCTTTTTTTTTTATCATAACCTAATTAATTAGTAACATTTGTATTATGTTAATCCTCTAGTATTAAAATTTAATCAATAATCATTTATTTTCTTTATTTTTATTCTTTTTTATTTATCATTAGTTCTAGTACATACGTACGTATACCAGTATAAATTACAATAAAAAAAAAATACAAAAAAAAGAATAATCTCATGAAGTCAGAAAATAAAGGCATTAGAATTAAGGGCAAAAATAAATAAAAGAATGCACTAGCAATTCTAAACTCATAAATATTTACTCATAAATAATTACCATTATTACGAATAGTATTTAATTTAAATTAAACTAATTCAATACGATATTGCAATTGCCAAATAAAAACATTATTCATTAACTATTGGCTTATTATCAACATATCATTGTCAGTTGATATCATAATAATGTTAAAATAAGATTTGTCTATGCATTCTTTAAGTAAGTGAATAATATTATAAAATAAGATCGAAATATCGTATTCACTGAAGTAAACGAGATCCTTTTGATAATCACGAAACCGTTTAGGATCGATGTTGCATCCGCTTGACGAAACCGATAGCTGATGCGGCGTCGTTCTCGACACCACCTGCAAATAGTATATTCACCGCTGATAACATTTCCATTTCTAAAAAGCGTATATCAATTTACACCGAAGGGTCCGAATCTGTTTGTATTCTCACCGACCGACTTCGGAGGGCCTTTGTCAAGTGACCGAAACGCAACTACCATTGTATATAAAAGCGAATGAAATTGATAATCAATGCGGCGTCACTCTTAAAAGGTAAAAAAAAGGGTGTCAAGTATAGGCGTAATTTAAAATACCTCGAAAAAATTAATGTATTAAATTAAAAAATAAAACCTAAGTGATACGAATTATTACACTCGAAAAAAACTAATGTATCAAATTAAAAAATAGAACCTAAGTAATAGTATCTTTGTATTTCCACTTAAAGAATCTTTCTGTTTTAATCCATAATAATGAACCCTAATAATATTTATATCATTTG
>JANQDE010000387.1:0-11657 GCA_037157785.1 Cephalotes varians | reverse complement strand
GGGGTGGAGGCGAGAGTGGGGTGAAGGCGCGAGTGGGTGGGTGGATGGGCGCGTGGACGCGTCCATTCGTCCTTCCGTTCGCGAGTAGGAGCGTAGGAGCGTAGACGCGTGGGCGGATGGGTGCTTGGGCCCGTCCGTTCGCGCGTGGGAGCGTGGACGCGTCCGTCCGTCCGTCCGTCCATCCGCGCGTGGGAGCGTGGGCGCGTGTGCGCGTCCGTCCGTCCGTCCGTCCGCGCGTGGGAGCGTGGACGCGTGGGCGCGTGAGCAGGTGGACGCATGGGCGCGTGGGCGCGTCCGTCCGTCCGTCCGCGCGTGGGAGCGTGATCGCGTGGACGCGTGGGAGCGTGGGAGCGTAGGCGCGTGAGCGCGTGGACGCGTGTGTGTATGCGTGTGTGTAATCTCCTCCACGCGCGACCCGAAACTGGCAGAGGCTTGAGCTCGATCGCTCGCGCCTAACTAGCGACAAAAATTGGAACCGTACAAAGTCGATGACGACGACGTTAATAATAATGTTAATAATAATTACGTTTCTTAATGTAAAGTTACTTAAAATCTGACTTTGCATCGCAATATCTCCGCTCGTAGTGCATGCAGAGAAAAAATGAAAACACTTTTATTATGTAATTCATACCCAAGCTATCGATTGAGCCTATTTAGAATTTGATCGGTTTAGTCGTTTTTTAGATACAAAAATCTCAGGTGCTCGCATCTCGCCGACTCGCGTAAAGATACACGGTAGCTTCTCGGGCGACGTATATCTCTCGATATCGCTCGATATACTTGACACCCGAGACACTACCGTGTCTCCTGATACCACCGATGAAACATTAGACATTCGTCTAAATAAGCTATGCGAGATTACTTAGAATTATCTTCCGATCAATTTCAAGGAACCATCATCGTACAACGTAAAACGTAGTCACCCTTTGTCCCTACTACCTATATAAGATTAGGCAAAGCTCGAGCGCGAGCCTCATTATTCACCGAGTATTCATTCTTAAAAGATCATTATTCAGTCAGTCTTAATAGAGTCAGTTTTTCGTAGAGAGCATTATTCATCAATTCATTGAGAGCGTTCTTCAACCAGTTTTCATAGATTTTTCAATTAATAAGTTTCACAAGTTCAGTGAGATTTACAACCAGTGTTCAAAACACTGCCTTCTGCTTGAGCTTCACTATCTCTGCGTCCCACGGCAACTAGTTGATAGAAGCCGCAAATATTCTAATTTAAGGACGAGCGATCTAGGAGGACACATAATTCTCCTAGAATCGTCTGTAAAAGTAAGTTTTCTTTTGTTTATAATTTTGTTAATTCTCTGCGTTCACAAACCTTTTAAATTTAGTAATAAGGTATTTCGACTAAACCGACTATTGTAACCTATAATTATTTTAGAAAAGGAGTTTAATACAATAAACTATATATGTCTAAATAAATCTATTTCATAAGACCATTTCTTTCCTTTTTGAATAATATTTTGTCTGGGAATCTAATAATAAGCGTTTATAAATGAAAATAACATTATATTCTACTTTTTTTTGCAATTCTATTGAGCAAGAGACCATCTGCATGTTGCCTTCAAATCCTATTCGATCGCAGAAATTTAAGCGCATTCCGCTTCAAATATTCTTGCGATTCCTTTAATTTCATACTTACAAATTCTTAAGCATTATTCACTTCAAGAATTCAAATCCTTTTCGATCGCAGAAATTTAAGCGCATTCCGCTTCAAATATTCTTGCGATTCCTTTAATTTCATCCTTACAAATTCTTAAGCGTATTTCGCTTCAAGAATAAGATCCTTTCAGTCGCAGATATTTAAACGTTTCCCGCTTCAAATATTCAGCGACTTTCTTTAAATCTATTCTTAAGTGTATTTTGCTTCAGGAATAAGATCCTTTCAATCGCAGATACTTAAGCGTTTCCCGCTTCAAATATTCTTGCGATTCCTTCCTTACATATTCTTAAGCGTTATTCGCTTCAAGAATTCAAATCCTCTTCGATCGCAGATATTTAAGCGCTTCCCGCTTCAAATATTCAACGACTTCCTTTAAATCTATTCTTAAGCGTATTTCGCTTCAGGAATAAGATCCTTTCCGTCGCAGATATTTAAGCGCTTCCCGCTTCAAATATTCAGCGATTTTCTTTAAATCTATTCTTAAGCGTATTTCGCTTCAGGAATAAGATCATTTCTGTCGCAGATATTTAAGCGTATCCCGCTTCAAATATTCAGCGATTTTACCTTAATAAAGCTTGAGCTTGAAACAGCTCTAAGCTCTCCTTTACATCTTCTTAAGCGTCTCTTCGCTTCAAGTAACCCATAATTGCTGAGCGCATATTCGCTCCAGTAATAATCCTTTTATCCTTAGATGGTCTGGCGCAATAAGCACAGGGCAAGCCGTAGAAAACGCGAGCGCATCGTCGCTACAGAAGCAACCTAAAATTACAGCAATCGAATCAGGCTAGTTCATCTCCGAACACGCGAAACGACAGTTACAAAGGACTGCGTGGCGAGCATGACACGCAAATCTTTCTAACGACCAGAACATCGAAACCATAGATTTGACTTAGGAAACAGAGGAGAACCCAAACTCCGACAATACGGAACAAATAGAATCTACGCCAACCGTATATACTACCACAATCACAAAACTATTCACTAGAATAGAGCAGCATTTATTAACAATAGGATATATAAAAGAAARACCTAACCAACAARTAAYCTAAATACACATTTATATAAACATATATACATTTATCTATATACATTGACTTACTCTAGACATAAGATTTAAGGAAACTTACAAATATACACATACTTAACACAACGAATAAATTTACTTTTACTTATAATTTGTTGAGATTATTATTATTTTCTTCAATTTCCTCTGAACCTTTCCGTTAAGACTGACAGCTCTCGCCATCCCTGGGTAAAGCCGGCCTTAGTAGGTTGACCCAAAAATAAAGGAGAGCAACTCTTGCCAAAGCAGCTGAGGCGCGGCAGCAAGAGAAATACTCCGGTGGAAATCTGTAACAAAGACCAGGAATTCGTCAATTTTTAAACATAAAAACATTAATTTAGACAAGTTCCGCACTCTAACAATCTAATTGGTTTATTTTACTGGTTTTGTCCAGAATTTCTCATCCGAACGTGACACATGGTAGACGGAATTTTAGAACTGCTCCGCGGCAAGGCACTCGCCTGGTATCGTAACTTCCAGGAGGAGTGGCGTACCTTTGACGATTTCTTACGTGCTTTCCGCCGCCAATATCTGCCGCGCCAGACCCGCCTAACACGCGAAATCCAGGACTGCCGTCAACGCCTGGACGAGCCGTTCGCGGACTACGCCTCCGATATACTGACCATGATGCGTCGCGCCGGAAACTTCGGGGCTGATGCAAAACTCGATCGCATTTACGAGAATATGCGCGCGGAGTACAAGTACTCGATCCAACTCGATGATCTCGCGGATTTGGCCGATCTGACGGACCGGGCCACCGACTTCGAAAAGATCCGAAGAGAGGAAGCGCGCGAAAAGCAAGCCGCTAAGAAAACCGTGAGCTCCGCAACAAAACAACAGGCGAATACGATCGCGCCAACACGTGTTGGCGCTACAAGCAAAGGGGGCCACGATCGCTTCAATTGCCGACGACCAGCAAAAATATTTTGTTCCCAGTGCGGAAAAGACGGCGTTCGTACTAAGGACTGCCACCCGCGGCCGGGAAACGCCTCCGCGGCCGGGGTCACCGAAGCCGAACCCCGGCCCGAGCCAGCCTCCGCGTGAGCTCACCCGCATATTACCGTCCGAATCGGAAATCACCTCGTCTCCGCCTTACTGGACACCGGATCCGAGATATCGATCATTGGCGCCGAAACCGCACAGCGAGCATGCGAAATGCGAATTCGTCCCACCGAGGACGAGGGAGAAATCCACCTAGCGGACGGAACAAGGGCCAGCATATCAGGCCACGTCACCTTGCCCATCATCATCCAGGGACGAACACTCCGCCTCGTTCAGCATTCTGCCGTCATTGGACGGCCCGATGCTCATCGGAATCGATCTATGGGCCCGCCTCGGACTGTTGATACCACCCCCACCAAGGGGGAACCAAGAGAACACCGCCGCCCGGAAAGCGAGACGTCCCGCCGCGGCAACCACACGCGAAAATACCGAGGAAGACCGCCGTTTACGAAAATTCCTGGAAACCGAACTGGCCGTTTTTGAAAGAATATAGGGCCCAACCGACCGAATCAAGCACATAATCCGAGTGAAAACCGACACTCCGATCAAACAACGATACCGCCCAAGGAATCCGGCGATGCAGAGGATGATTGATGACGAGGTGCAAGAAATGCTTCGGAACGGCATCATCGAGCCTTCCATTAGCCCATGGAGCGATAGTGGTCGTCCGCAAAAAGGATGGCCAACCTCGATTTTGCATCGATTTCCAACGGATAAATGAGGTTACCGAGCGCGACGCCTACCCCTTGCCGCAGATCAACGCCACGCTGGATAAGCTTAGGGGCGCCCGATACCTAACGACCCTCGATCTACGGCAAGGGTACTGGCAGATACCGCTCGCGCCTGAAAGCCGAGCTGTAACCGCTTTCACCGTACCCGGTCGGGGATTGATGCAGTTTAAAGTGATGCCCTTCGGGCTTCACTCCGCACCGACGACGTTCCAACGGCTGCTCGACACAATCTTGGGACCCGAGCTCGAGCCTCATGTATTCGCATACCTGGATGATATCATCATCGCCAGCTCAACGTTCGAGGAACACTTGCGACACTTGACCGAAATGTTCATCCGCCTCCGAAATGCCCGTCTACGCCTCAACCCGGCGAAGTGCCGGTTCTGTGTACCCGAACTTAAGTATCTCGGACACATTGTAGTCGTCAGGGCATCTGTACCGATCCCAAGAAGATCAAGGCCATAGAGCAATGGCCTACACTGTCCACCGTCCGTCAGATCCGCCAGTTCGTGGGACTCGCGTCGTGGTACCGCCGATTCATTCCCGATTTTTCCGCCGTCGCACCACTCACGAGCCTGACGAAGAAAAACGCCCGCTGACGATGGGGGACGGAGGAGGAACAAGCCTTCCAAACCTTGAAAAAGGCCCTCGCCTCCGCTCCGACCCTGGCGTGCCCCGACTTTGACCGACGATTTATTATCCAAACCGACGCTAGTACCACCGGACTGGGTGTCGTTCTTACTCAGCACTTCGAGGAAAGGGAGCGGGTCATTGCTTACGCTAGCCGGACACTAAACGGCGCCGAGAAAACTACAGCGCGACCGAGCTCGAGTGTCTGGCGGTCGTGTGGGGGATTCGCCACTTCCGGGGATACTTGGAGGGCTACCAATTCTCCGTTATCACGGACCGTTAGGTCAAGCCCTCCGATGGTTATAAAGGATCGAGTCTCCCACCGGCCGCTTAGCCCGCTGGATGCTCGAGCTCCAACAATATACGTTCGACGTGAAGTACCGCCGCGGCAAACTCAATAGAGTGCCCTCTCACGACTTCCAACGGTACATGCCGTCCGTAATCCGCGCTGCCCCTGGTACTATGGGCAGCTACGCCGGGTCCGCGAACGACCCGACGAGTTCCCCGACTACACCGTGCAGTGCGGAAAACTATACCGGCACGTCTTACATTCGACCGACTTCCGCGAGGTACTCGCCGACCTTCAATGGAAAGAATGCGTACCGAAACACAAACGCGCCGCGATCCTACACCGCATGCACGACCAACCCTCTGCAGGCCACCTAGGGATCGCGAAAACAATAGCCCGGACCGCCGAGACTTTCTATTGGCCGCGCATGTTCGCCGATGTCGCGAAGTACGTACGGGAATGCGCAAATTGCCTAACACACAAAACCTCCCAAGAACGCCCGGCTGGTTTGTTCCACGCGACTCCGGTCAAGATCCTTTGGGAACAGGTGTCCATCGATTTGATAGGTCCCCTACCGCGTTCCACCGACGGGCATATATGGCTGCTCGTGATACAGGATCGGTTCACCAAATGGGTCGAACTCAGCCCCCTCCGCCGCGCCACTACCCCCGCGATCATACAGCGCCTCACGAAACAAGTTATCTTCCGACACTGGTGTCCTGATGCAATTATATCCTATCGTTATAGCGACAATTCGAAGTGGCGAAGGCCATGAAGCAAGCATTGGCCTCATATGGGATCAAACCGAAAACAACGCCCGCATACGCCCCGCATTGCAATCCGGTCGAGCGCGCAAATAAAACCGTAAAAACCATGATCGGGCAATAGGTAGATAAGAATCACCGCCACTGGGATCGCCACGTCCCGGCCCTTCAATTCGCGTACAATACTGCCAAGCACGACAGTACTGGATATACCCCGGCGTTTTTAAATCACGGCCGGGAGTTACAAGAACCGCACTCGGAAGACCGGCGACCAGGGCAAGGACCAGTAGCACCAGAAATAAATCGGCGACGACTGGAGGAGGCATACGAGGTGGTACGCACCAACCTGGCCCGCTCGTTCCAACGACAAGCCCGGCACTACGATCTCCGGCGGCGAGCTTGGAAACCGCGAATCGGAGAGACAGTTTGGAAGCATACCCATACGTTATCCAATAAAAAGGAGGCCGTCAATTCAAAGCTATCGCCGAAGTATATCGGACCGTTAACGGTCCGAAGAATCATCTCCCCCGTTATTGTCGACCTGCGAGATACGAGGGGTAGATGGCATAAACATATACAGATACAAGATCTCAAACCGACGCCAGGAGATAAACAAGAACAACCGGGAGATAATACCACGGAATAACAGAACCTTCGAGAATTACCGAACATCAACACCGGTAACTCCGAGTCATTCCCGCCAAAACACAGCCAAGCCGGGTATAAATGAGCTGCGCCGCAAGGAAACCAGGCAGAAAATTTCGGAAGTCATGGCGGAAGAAACGGACGCAATTCTCGTGAATTCAATAGAAGCAGCCACGAACGCGGAATTTGAGACCATGTGGAACTGACTCCTAGAGGAACCAAGGCGCCCCAGGGCCATCCTGACGCTGCAGGAGCGCGACCACCTCGGCCCGGCACTACCAGCCGTACGGCCACCGTCAACGGAGCGCGTCAGCAGGACGACCGCTAGGGCTCGGACCAGGTAACCAAAGGTGGGGACTATTATTCAGCGATCATCTGCCACAAACTCCCGCAAGCTACAGGCCCTGCTCGCAGAGCCTCCCCGGCCATCGCCACGACCAAAGGCGACCACCAGGAAGCCACCTACCAGGGGCCAGGAGAAGGTCCTGCAGAACCTCTTCGGGGACCTCATGGACCTGACCGATGACGCCCCAACCTCACGGACACTTCACCAGCGCCTCCACCAACGGCCACCCGAGCTGAACCACCCAGCTCTACCACCACCGGCCCACCCGAGACCTTCAGGCCCGTCGGGCCGTCCCCCGTAAGGGTAGCGGTGGGCAATACATACGTCGACGTGCCGTATTTCTCGGCGGTCATCACGAGGAAATTCCGGGCGTGCGTTGGCCAAAGAAAGTTCGTGCTGCGTTTCAATCGGGAGGGAAAGTGTCTGTTCCAGCGCGAATTGTAAGCCTGAGCGTGGCCTAAGGAACGTCACAGTGACCGAACAACTAGTGTGACCGAAGTTCGTCACTCCCATCCGCGGAGGTGATGTAACGATACTCCCGAATCCATTACTACCATCAATACATATCGTTAATACACGTGACAATGATATTCAGAAACAGTGTCAAAACAGCGGCGCGAAGGACGAAGCCGAGTGCGGGCATCCGCGCCTGCACCGCGCGCCCTGCCCCACCGACCGCGGCCGTACCGCCGAATATAAAACGGCCTGCGAGGAAAAGATCAAGACCAGATCCGCTCCGCTCGTCGCCAAGTATGGACATTCCCGGCTACGGACACGAGATCCTTGCTTATTCTTGACCTCCACGAGTATGGAGTACTTCCCGGCTCGTTTCCAAGAACCGCTCAAAAGACACAGAGATTCCCGGTCTCTCTCTCCGCGCTTCCCCGAGTACGGATATTCCCGGCTCGTTCCCACGAACCGCTCAATAGACACGGAGATTCCCGGTCTCTCTCTCCGCGCTTCTTCGAGTACGGATATTCCCGGCTCGTTCCCACGAACCGTTCAAGAGACACGGAGATTCCCGGTCTCTCTCTCTGAATTCTCCGAGTACGGACATTCCCGGCTCATTTCCAAGAACCGCTCAAGAGACACGGAGATTCCCGGTCTCTTTCCCTCGCTCTCTCGCCGTATTCCCTGGAATACGGGCACAACACCGTGACTGCGGTATCCACCGCGCCCCACCGAGCCCCGCTTCAGGGTACTGCGCGCGTGAAGACTGTAAATATTGTAAATATTATATTAAACTACGTCTTTCTCGGATTACCTCCGTCCGCGTTGCCTATAAAACTATTGTATAAACCGCGACTTCGACGCACTCCTCGCGGCTAATCAACGAGTGTATATAGATACCATATGATTCAGTAGTAAATATATGTCAATTTAAATCTACGTAACACCGTCTATTCACTCTACCCGCGAAACCTGGTTTCCCGACGAGCTTCTCCGGCTTCTCCCGCTTTCGCCAACCGAGCGAAAGGTCGAACCGTTATAACCGGTTGCCTCATGCCGGTGTTGTACGCGAATTGTAGCGTCGCGATCTGTTGGTCCCAGTGGCGGTGATTTCGCCCCACATACTGTGCGATCATCGTTTTAACCGTCTTGTTTGTTCGCTCAACCGGATTGCATTGGGGGGCATAGGTGAGTGCGGTGCGATGTCGGATGCCGAATGTCTGGAGCAGTTGCCGTGTCTGTCGGGCGATGAACTGGCGGCCGTTGTCCGATATGATTTCCCGCGGACCTCCGTGACGGTAGAAAATTCGTTCCGAAAGCTGCTGGAAGATTGCAGGTGCAGTCGCGCGGCGTAGCGGGCATAACTCCACTCACTTCGTGAAGCGATCTTGAGCCACTAATAGTTACGTGTGTCCTGCCGTGGTGCGGGGCAGGGATCCGACGAGGTCGGTGGTGACCTGTTTCCATGGTGCCTTCATCGGAGTGATGCCAGTGGAGTAATCCGGTCGGTCGTCGCTGGTCGTTCTTGTTGGCCAGACAGTTCCGACACTTCTGCACATACCTGGCCACGTCTGCAAACATGCCGGGCTAATAGTAGGATCGGGCTGCTCTGGCGATAGTATTTGCGGTGCCTAGGTGGCCGGAGGTCGGGTCGTCGTGTAGTCGACGTAACACTTCGGATCGCTGGTCGCGTGGCACGCATTCTTTCTATTGTTCTTCGGAGGGGGTTTCCTTAAAATCGGTTGAATACAGTACGTGCCGATACAACCGCCTCCTCCGGAGGTCGTAGTCAGGATACTCTTTCGGTCGTGCCTTGACCTGTCGGATTTGTCGATGGTACCAGGCGCACTGTGGTCGGCGCATCGCGAGGATCCTTGGTCGGCGGGAAAATCCCGCGTCGGCCACGCGATTGAGGTGGTCTCAGCGATACCGGACTGGTATTGCTGAGGAAGTTCGAGTGCCCAGCGTCCTAGCCATCCGGACGGGGATTCCAGGCGCTGCAGCCATCGGAGTTAGATCGCTAGGACAGATCGGCGGTCTAGATCGTGCGAGTCGGACTCAGTGATGCCATTAGGAAGTCGTTTTACAGCCACCGCCAGCCACGAGGAGCAGCACTCGCTCCCCACCCATCGGCCTGCGTCGAGCAGTCGAGCAGTCGAATCGACGAAGCAATGATCTCTTCCATCTTCTTCTTTCTCAAGCTGTCTTTCTCTCTCTCTGGCTGTCCTCTTCTGTCTCGAACTGTCTCCTTTTCTCTCGGGCGCCACAGCGATTTTCCCCCTCCATTCACACACAAAGACGCTCTGTCTATTCGAGTGACGGTACGCACTCGGCGCGCTGAGCGAGAGCGAGTCAAGAGCGAGAAGGATGAACTCTATCTATTTTTAACTTTATTTTTATCGCTCGACGGCTCGACTCGCTCGAGACTGCCAATGTTTTCTCGGCGTGGATTTGAAGGGAAAGAAATATTTTTGATCCCTTTCGCCGAATTTTTAATACGTCATGTTCTATACTCCTCCCATTAACTCACAATAAATCAATTCTTGCCAATGTTAATAATTTATGAGAAATCGTTGATTAAAGTTTTCGTGTATCATGTTACATAGTTCGTAAGATCGAAACGCAATCAACAAGCGTGGTCGAACGGACAGGGCGAGCGGCTAGAATGCTGAAAGTCACGCGTTCAAACCCTACTATTTTTTTCAACTTTTTTTTGCATTTTTTCTTTAATTTTTATGAAATGAATAAATTAAAATGTAAGTAATAAAAGAATAAATAAATAAAAGTTATAATTGACCGAAAAATCAAAAGTATTCCTAATTGAAAAAAATTCGAAACTTGTTAAGAAGAGAAGAATACACTGTATAAGACTCAATACAGGCAGTGTTAATTTTTACACGTATATACAAATTATCGCATATTTGTCAAATTTTAATTAAAAAATTATATATCTGTAAATATATGTATTTTCAAGAAATTTGCACAAAATATTATGTTTGCATAAATATCCACTCTTAAAAAAAGGCATGAAAGATCGATGCTCAAATGTATTGAAATCTCGAAAGTCTCGAAAGTATTGTTACATCTTTTCCGCGATGCCGATTGGTTCTCTAGCTGCGCTTATTTCGTGAGCGACTGTCATTGCATATTTTGACAGTTGTGTACCGAAGGGTTAATAGTGTGAAGGTTAATAGTTAATTTAAGGTTAATAGTGTGAAGGTCATAGTATATACGCTCGTGTTCGTGCATGTGCGTGTGAAAGAGCATAGAAAGAGAAAAAGAAAAAAGAAAAATCAAAATATATAGAAGAGGTCAAGGGAACGAGCCGTTATTAGATGAAATAAATTAATATATGATTTATTATTAAAGTATAAAACAACCTCTAACAATACGTTTCGGCATTACTTTGCCATCTTCAGTTGTTGTAAATATAAAAAATTCTAGGTATACATATAAAAAGAAACAATAATTTATCGATAAACTTATAAACTAATAGCCACATCAAACAGTTACACATTACGAATTTAAAACTGTTCTAGTATCCTCTGTATGTTTGAATTTAGTGGTAAGTCGGTAAGAAATTCTTGACATTGTCATTATATGTAATAATCCAGACCGTTTTTTCGTTCAAAGGCGAGAAAGYGTRCAGTCAATCAAATTGAAAGGATGATAGTCCGAAGTTTAAAAGTTATGGTTAAGTATATCGTCAAAAATTGATACTATAAGAGTAAGTCTATATTAATTTGAATCTGTGTGTAAAAAAGTGAAAATTAGTATTACTTTAAAGACTTACGATGTTAGAGTTGTACGTCCTGAGGACTCCACGATTTCCTCCTTTCAAGGAYGGCTGATAGGATAAGCTATTAGAATAAGAATTTCATGCGTTAACRGTTATCTATCGGCAAGCGGGCAATAAGCCCAACARAGTTTYTCTTTTTATGATTGTTTATCCCGATAGGGAGTTCTCCTCTGTTTCCGGTACGTCGGTTATCTCACATGTATATGGCGAGCGGAACCTTTCAGAGAAACTCAGATAAACAAAACTAAATAAGAGCACGATTT
>JANQDE010000386.1:48274-63257 GCA_037157785.1 Cephalotes varians | reverse complement strand
CGTCTTGGGGCCAGTTTTATTTACATGTGGATCAAACGAGACCGGCAAAATCGTGCTCTTATTTAGTTTTGTTTATCTGAGTTTCCTCTGGAAGGTTCCGCTTGGCATATGCATGTGAGATAATCGACATACCGAAAATAAGAGGAAAACTCTATCGAGATAAACAATCATCAAAAGGGAAACTCGGGCTTATTGCCCGCTTGCCGATAGATAACGCACGAGTTTCTTATTTTAATAGATTATTAGCCGTCCTTGAAAGGAGGAAATCGTGGAGTCCTCAGGACGTAACACTACTCTGCTTCTGAAAAATATCAGTAGAACACTTCTTAAAAGAAGAGCAACGTTACCGCATCAGTCGCTCTGATCATTATAGAAAAATATAAGTGTGTGAAAAATGAGAATGGATAGATACTGTTCTTCAATGGTGCATTTACTTCGTGGAAGAGAACTTGGATTTCGAAACACACTTACTGGCAACGTGACAAAACGGTGTATCAAACATAAAATGTTGTAGACGTGTGATGATATCATTGGTTGTAATGACTTTTTTTATGATGACATATATTCATCCCTTGATACATGCTATAGTGTGATTCGCGGATCTCACAATGAAAACTACAAGAAATTTTGGCCACATACAAAGGTCGCAGTACATTTGATAGATATAATATATATGTTCAACATTGTTAAAGAATATGATGACATCTATATTGAAGTAAAAAGTTGTTTAGACGGAGAATTTAAAATGACTATTGATGCGAAAAATATAATTCCTAAATTGAGTGTGTCACTGGAAGATGAGGAAAAATTAAAAGAAATAAGAAATTGGGGAGCACTAATTAGAGAGACTTATGGCAGCATTATATATGGGATCGGTGGTTTCAGAGATTCAGCAACGTACATATTGCAATGCAAAAGATATATTGAAGATATTTGGAAGGGATACGGAAGAGACAGATTTAAAACAGGCGTATGGAATCATTATTACGTCAGTTACTCAGAGAAGTTCAAACCGATTCTACTACCTAGAGCCGCGTTTAAAGACGAACTGTAAAGAAAATGAATTATTACGTCCCGATTCAACAAGATGAAGCATATGAGTAAGTTTCAATTTCATTAAATTTTTTATATATATTTTTTAATACATTACAATTTTTATACAATTAATTTATTTTTTACAGTACATCTCATTTGAAATCGCGTCATATATCCCACATATTAGGAAGGAGATTCGCCTTAACTTCTACGGCTTATAAATATCTGGACATCGGTATCAGTGTGGGGCCAATGTCCTCTGTGGAAATGCTGCTTGGCGATAATAAAGGCAATCAGATAATATTACCTCACGCAACATGGAAGATATTCATCGCAAGACGTGCTGACATTGAGAAACTCCTGCAGTCAACCGCACCTGCATCATTGTTGATACGAGATCTAGTTATAGACCTCATAAAACTACGTAATGTCGATATTGTAAAATTGACACTGTATGATACTTGTATGTATATGAAACCAGCAACTATACTATTTTTAAATACAATAACTAATAAAAATCGATGTTATGTTTAACCTAGCTCGTAAAAACAATACAAATAATATAAATACTGGAATGTAAACAAGGGCCAACTATCGAGCAAGAAGTTGTTAGTTAATATTTAAATTTAATAGTACATAAATCGTATAAATCATAAACGTTTCGACCTTACTAGGTCCTCTTCAGTATGAACGATGTTACAATTTAAATAAAMTTACAAAAATATATATGGAACTAAAWGCGACGAGTAGTGTTAAAAAGTCGRTCGACATCGGTAYGCTATGTTATAAAGATTCCGTTRTAWTGTCTGTTGTAATATTCTATGTCATGGTGTATGTGCAACGGTATAAATAGTCATATATCGTAAGAATTGTGTGTCGAACAGTTCGTCATTTATTGGTGAGAACGGTTGAGTCCAGTAGTTAAAACACACGATGTCAATCATTAAAAAGATTTAGTGCCGCTCGGAGCAAGTATAGTAGACTACAAAAAATCCTATCATGTACGGCTTGTCCCATGTAATTTAAATTACAATATAACTTACAGTAAATCCTATAGTATGTGTTGTGATATGTCAACCGGTTAGTGGTATTGTTATRTGTGATGCTGCCGACGTCGCGATCAAAATACAAGTGTCGCGTTCGCTCTGCCACCGCTGTGTGACTGTCATGTACATTGTGTGTCATGAATACCGTAAGTTATTAGGCGTAGTTTACAATTATGAAATTTCAAAACAGTCTAGGGAAACCGCAACAAATTCTCACAACTTAAAGTTTGGACAACATATCACGAATATCATTGTATGATTCGTCTAGGAACTCTGTGTCGGTCTGTGCATTAATACTATTTGGCTGCTCTTTGATGTGAAGCATTTCTGAGATCAGCCTTTTAAAGTAATTAGGTTCTGTGTCTAAGATTTGTATGTTCTTCCAATTAAAGGTGTGGGAATGTTCAAGCATGTGTTATGTTAATACCGACACTTTTGATGTTATCGATTTATAATTGTTGCTATGTTCTTTTATCCTAGTACAAAGTTGTCTTTTTGTCTGGCCAACGTAAGATGCGTTACAATTGATGCAATTAATTTTGTAAACGACATTGCTATTGGCCAGTTTATCGTTACGATCCTTATGGGCTTTGATAATCTTCCCCAGATTGTTCAGAACTCTATATCCCTTCAAAAACCTTGAATCATCGATRACGTTCGCCACYCTTTCTGTTATGTYCTTTATATATRGCAATACAATTATATTATTATTTTTGTCTTCCTCTCCATTATCCTCCTCCTTTTTCTGTCTTGTGTTGTTATAAATCAAGGTTTTTATTCTGGCATTTATTTTTTCAAATATTAGACTTAGTGGATAACCATTTTCTAGTAATAAGTTAATAATTAATTCAATGTTCTTTTTGTGAAACACGGGGTCAGAGAGTAAAAAAGCCCTGTCTATCAAGCCATAAATAGTGCCTACCTTGTGGCATAAAGGATGACTGGAGTAAAARGACAAAWACCTGCCCGAAAACGTTTTTTTGTGGTACCAGTCCATAAGGATCATGCCATCAGATCTGTGTAAAGTCAAATCCAAAAAGCTCAAAGAACGGTCTTTTTCGTGTTCTACTGTGAATTTAATTCTTCGGTGATAGTCATTAAARGTATCCACAATCAGATTAACRCTATCACAACGYACAGCCATAACAATGTCATCGACAYATCGAAAATAAAATGTTGGGGGACGGTCGATCTTCCTTAGACRATACGTCTCAAGATCTCGCATGACAACRTCAGCAATTAYTGGTGAAAGAGGTGAYCCCATGGGGGTTCCAAAAGTCTGTTTATAGATCTTATTATTGAAAACAAAATAGGTGGAAGACAATATAAACTCTATAGCAAAAATGAACTCATTTTCAGGAATTTTTGTATTCTGTTGTATTCTACTCCATCTATTGCTGACACTCTCCACTGCGAGATCYACAGGGACGTTCGTAAAAAGCGATGTAACATCTAAGGAGATAAGCACATCCATATCGCAGATCTGTTTTTTGTAAAGTGTGTTRTATAAATCAAAACTGTTTTTCGCAAAACCATTCGCATTCTCAAGGCTGTCAACTATAATATTTTGTAAATGGGAAGCTAATGAATATAAGGCAGTATTGATAGATGACACAATGATTCGGAATGGGGTGTTATGTTTGTGAATTTTGGGGAGACCGTATGCCTTGGGCAATTTGGAATCACTGAAATGGAATTTGTAGTACTATTGTTTCGTAATATATTTACATTGTAACCATTTTTTGAGAATATTATTCAGTGTATTTTCAATATATACTATTCAATATATAATATATACTATTTTTATTCACACTCGAACATTGTATTGAGCATGTATATTTCGGGCTAAGTCAGAGTACGCACATGGTTAGCGAAAAATTTAAACATTTTGTGACATATTTACGCCGAAACTGTATCGCCAATAAATGTGATGCTGCAAATATTTTGTGTAAGATTTGTGATACTGAATCTAACATAGAATGTGAATTAATAGCATATGCCTTAGACAATATTGTGTATGACGCGTTCCATGAAAAATAAACTGAAAATAAGATTTTAAGATTAAAAATGTTCCATTTCTTCTCACCTGCCTCAGCGGTTTAGATTTATAAGAAAACGCACAATTTTTCCTCAAATAAGTAAAATAAAAAATATAATTCTAATCTCTGTTTCTTTTCTTCAAAATAAAAAATATAATTCTAATCTCTTTCCTCCTAAAATATATTTTATTGCTTCGAGACCTGCTCGTTCCTGTTTGTTGGAACGAGTTCTCGCCTCCCTTTCCCTTTAAGAGCTTATCAATAATGACAGCTAATAGTACGATAACGCCTTCGAAAAAATGGTAGGTATATGCACAGAGAGAGAGAGAGAGAGAGAGAGAGAGAGAGAGAGAGAGAGAGAGAGAGAGAGATAACATGCGGCGGCAACTTTTATTTTTTATGATATCTAATCGAAGAAATAAATTAATAGAATTTCAATTTGTTAAATTATCTAAAGTATTTGTTATTATCTAATCGAAGGTATAAATTAATAGACTTTCAATTTGTTAAATTATCTAAAGTAATTGTTATTATCTAATCGAAGATATAAATTAATAGAMTTTYWATTWRWTWRATTATCTAAAKTAATTRTTWWTATCTAATCGARGWTATAAATTAATAGACTTTCAATTTGTTAAATTATCTAAATTGATTGTTATTATCTAATTAATAGAATTTTGTTTAATCAGATTATCTAAATTAATTGTTAATTAATTAAGTAATTAAATAGATTCCCCCTTCCCCCGAAACGTCATACCCTCCTTTCCGCATGATGTAATACTTCCTCGCCCCCAGAGTATCCCCCTTCCCCGCACCCCCCTCGGAGCCCCTGAGTTAGAACTCTCCTTGTTATGCTACTGATGATGACAATAACGACGACGTTTCTTAAAAAGAATTTCCAGATTCGAATTTTGCATCGTAATATCTCCGCTCATAGGGCACGTAGAGAAAAAATGAAAATACTTTATGATATAATTCGAATCCAAGCTATCGATTGCGCCTATTCAGAACTTCATCGATTCAGCTGTTTTTGAAATTCGGTAATCACGGGTGCTAGCAACTCGCCAATTCGCGTAAAGATACACGGTCCGGTCTCGCGACGCTATACATATATAGTATAGTAAACTCGTCGTGAGACACTACCGTGACTCTTGATAATTATATTTATTAATGCTCTCTCTATTACTGATCATGGCTTCATCAGAAAAGAGCGATAAAATATGGGTTTTTTTTAATTTGATTCAAGACCCAGTTACAAAATTGCAAGCATTCAAAATCTCTTTGTTCTTATTGATGAGTTAAATGGATATGGTAGGGATGGAATCTATATATACAGGGTGAATTTTAATAAGAGGACCAACATTTTACCATAGGAGATGAGTTATCGACTGCAACTGTAATCAACTAAATGTTCCATAGATGACAGCTGCCTGGGTCGACCGTATGTACTGTGACATGACGCCTTTGGCACCACTGTCACAAGGGCAATGACCCGACCGAGGAAGGCATCTCGGAGGGATCCTCGTCTCCTTGGGAGCGAGTTCACCCCCTATTATTCTATTTACTATTAATTTCTTGTTTTTGTTCTGCCGTATATTAATAAGCCAACAGGACCGTGGCGGAGTAGCGGAGCGGATGGCAACTTAGTTTATGTATTGCGAGGGATTTGCCGCATCATCGTTGGAGAGGAGCAGCATAGAGTGGCGAAAGTGGCGTGCCTGAGGAAGTGCCGCTACGGCCTCCGAGTCTAGTTATCCCCGTCACCGAAGGGAAGCTCCAAATTGGACACTCAAAGGCGATCCATACGGTTCCAAGGACCCCCCACCGTACGACCAAACGGAAGGAGGGCCTTAAGGTTAACCAAAGACTTCGGGGAGGGTGCCCGCTTCGGCCTGGCCAGCCGGACGGATACTGCCCCCGCACAAAATAGAGTCCCGAAAATATTGAGGGACAGTGACAGAGTCTCCGCCAATGGATTTGAGGATCGAGGGAAAACCGATTGAGTGCGCCTCACACCAATTTTTGAGGGGATGCGCCAAAAATCGGCGCAGAACTCGGAGAGTCTAAGTGAACGCCGACGGCGGCCACTGTTCGGCCAGCAAGCGTTCTGAGAGGACCAACTTCCGGGAGGACCCTGCGATCCCGCAGCCGATCCAAATTGTGAGCCACCACTCCGACCACCTCACCGGGGCCGAGTACCGCTTTTTGTCGCGAGTAGAGTTATTATCGCAGTTATTAGCGAACGGGCCGATAACGCACTCTGTAAAGTTCTTGCAGAGCTGGCCTGCCCCGGGTATCGGGGAACAAGAACTCCTCCAAGAATCATGGACCGACAATCGTTCTGCGTGTATTTGGTGCGCTGATTAGGAATATGATAATCGCCGACAAGGTCATTTTTTCATTTAAAACTTCAAAAAACTCAAAAATTTTCATTTTTTAAATATTCTTTTGATAAATATTGACGTAAGAAAGAAATGTTTCAAATAAAAGTTGTTGCTTTTGAGAAAATACATCTTTTGTGTTCTATGCATTTTTTGCATAGAATCAATATTTTTCCAAAAAAATACGATGATAAGAAAGACAACCCTCTCACTCGCCTAATCTATATTTCTTCGTTCTCAGAATCCAGAATCAACAAAAACGGAACGAAGCACTTCATTTTTTTATTAAAAAAAATATGCTAACACATTCCTAACACTTAAATTCCAATTAAACTGCGCTTTGTGGAAAGTTGCAGACGATGTTCAATTGAACACAATTCAATTAAATACGAGCCATTCACAGCACTTGAACAGTAAAAAATCTCCATATCGATCGCTGTAAGTGGATGTAAGCAATTGCACCGTGTCCAAATGAACCACTCCTGAAAGTTGCAAACCCGTGTGGAACTTCGCTTCGCGTTGTAAAGTGTATGCGTGGAGACAATGTGTTCCACCCTCCCTGCAGGAGGGCTCCACTATCCAAAAACTAGACACATATTTGTGTGGAACCTCGCTTTGTGTGGAAAGTTGCAAACCCTTTTGTCACGCCATTATTGTTGACTCCGGATTCGACTGACAAGGAGAATACCCCAATTGCCAACCGAGTTTTTTAATGAGCTTTGGTGTGGTGGTAGATTAGGAAAATATAAGATTACGCCTCCAAAATTAGCCGTAGATACGCAGCCGTTTTCGAGAATGTGAGAGTTGAAATTAGGCGAGCACGTTATCTACCTTAAATTTAAAGGTTCAATTGTAGCATTTCGTTAGCTGCGCAACGAACGCATTGGGCTCACAGTCCAAAAATTATGCGTTCGCGCCTCGGCGTTGTCCTTTTTTTTTTTWTTTAAGTTACTTTTTATTCTAAATGTCAATTATTTTACTTATTAATAATTAATTATTAGCATTGTTTATTACCTAAAATAAAAGAAATAATTAAATTCGTTTAAAAATATATTAAAAATTTATCTCGAGAAATAATTCATGTTTAAAAATAAAATTTCCAACATTTTATATTGTGACTTCAACTATAATATTGTAAAATCGTATATTATGTTAAATTGTTTTACAATCAGTATACAGCAGCACGCTCAAAACCAGTCTGTTCCAGTATGTTCTTGCCACAAAAGATTAGCATATAAGGGAGAAAAGGCACAAGTAGAGGGGAAAACAAAAGACAATACATATACCTGAAAAACGGTTGATCTTTAGGTTTAAACGGTCGTCTSTATCATTAGTTTCAAGTTAGAATCTAACCTTATATTTTATTTGTTGTCACTTTTTAAAAACAAAAAGTTAATAGTCGAGGTCACAATATAAAATGTTGGAAATTTTATTTTTAAACATGAATTATTTCTCGAGATAAATTTTTAATATATTTTTAAACGAATTTAATTATTTCTTTTATTTTAGGTAATAAACAATGCTAATAATTAATTATTAATAAGTAAAATAATTGACATTTAGAATAAAAAGTAACTTAAATAAAAAAAAAAGGACAACGCCGAGGCACGAACGCATAATCTTTGGACTGTAAGCCCAATGCATTCGTTGCGCAGTTAACGAAATGCTACAATTGAACCTTTAACCCTTAGCTGCCACACGGGGTGACTTGGGGTCACCCCAGGCTCGGGAAAAGTGAAATTGGAGGTCTAAATAAACATTTAAAATAAAATGCAACACAAAATAAACAAATTTTATGATTTGTCATTTTTTCCATTTTTTCCTCCAGTAATTTTGCAAAATAAATATACTTTTTGAAAGATCGACGTGTACTGTTAGTTTCTTATGATAGTGGTGTATCTTGGGCGTACAATCCTAAAATTTTAGCCCTTAATATTAAAAAATGGCGGAGTAATGAATTTTTTTCTGAAAAACGTCATTTTTGCCGAATTTTCACATATATGACCACTTTTTAAAGCGCCATTTATAAATTTATTAATATAAATCATTAGAAATGTTAAATATATGTTCAATAAACATGACCCAATCGATTAAAAGTCTTAAAACATTCATACGTATTTTACAACTCATTTTTTTCACGTGGGGTGAGAAGTCACCCCGGTGTGGCAGCAACGTGGCCGGACTGAGGTGTGGCAGCTAAGGGTTAAATTTAAGGTAGATAACGTGCTCGCCTAATTTCAACTCTCACATTCTCGAAAACGGCTACGTATTTACGGCTAATTTTGGAGGTGTAATCTTATATTTTCCTAATCTACCACCACACCAAAGCTCATTAAAAAACTTGGTTGGCAGTTGGGGTATTCTCCTTGTGAGAACGAAAAAACAGGTTAAACTAGTTATCTCCAATTATCGCATTTTTTTCAAAAAATATTGATTCTATACAAAAAATGCATAGAACATAAAAGATGTATTTTCTCAAAAGCAACAACTTTTATTTGAAACATTTCTTTCTTACGTCAATATTTATCAAAATAATATTTAAAAAATGAAAATTTTTGAGTTTTTTGGTTTTAACCTTGAAAATGACCTTGTCGGCGATTATCATTATCATATTCATAATCAGCGCACCAAAATACAGTAATATCAGAGGGTTGTCGCTTTCGGAACTCCACCCTATTTTTTATATAAAAATAAATGTTATATACATATGAAAGTATATATATATATATATATATATATATATATATATAACACTTATGTAAATCCCTAGACAATATGCATGTCTAAAAAACAAAAATATCATAAAGATGTCATAAAGATATCTTTTAGACATGCTTGTTGTTCTGGGAAACATCATTTAACAATACATAACATTTTTACAGTTTATTTATATTATATTTGTTATTATTTTTTATTGTTATAATACTTCAACTTGTAGCAAAAAAATTTTTTATTTCTTTGTATAGAAATCTTAAGTATTGTCACGCTCGCCGGTGCGTTTCTCTGAAACGCGCGCGCACGACTTTCCTTCATAAGTCGCGGAACAAATAATGAAGACACTCTTTTTAAAAAAAACACAGGACTTTAATAATAACACGATAAAACAACAACAAGAAAAACAATAACACTGCACGTAACGTATTAGCTACGAATTCGTTTCGAAAGAATCGTCGCCATCGTATTTTAAACCGCGCGATTCGATAGCTCCTTGAAATCTCCCACTCCGCTGTTGTTTTTCCGCCTTAGCAATCGGCTGTCTTCAATCAGCTTGGCCGATCGATATCATCGATCGACTCTCTCAGCTGACAAACGCAATGTCGTGTGGCGAAACCAAAGAGAACAGATACTGGGCGCAACACTATAATCTTAAGTATAATCTTAAGTATATATATATATATATATATATATATACATATTTTTTTAAATATTTAACATGATTTATGTAAAATTTTATTATACAGAGATTAATTGTTTTGTAAATAAAGTTTAAATAAACAGGTAAACTTTATTTCAGAACAATTAATTTCTGTTAATAAAACTTTGCATAAATCATGTTAAATACTTAAAAAAATATATACATATATTAATAGAATTTTTTTCCATCACTACATGTTGAAATATTATGACAATAAAAAATAATAAGATATACAAAATATAAACTAAAAATGTACAATCTTTAAATAATGTTATTTACACAATGGTTTTAATATTCATTTTTACATGGAGAATATAAATATATTTGTAATTTTACACTTTGCAATATTAATGCATTTTCAAACTTTACAAGAAAATATACGTAATACATCTTTCAATATAAGATTGGATTATGATATCAACTTATAAATAATAAATATAAAATAAATTTTGGTAAAAAGTCTTTTTTTATTTGTTTTATTTCAATATATTTTTAAATATACACATATCATTCAATAAAAATATAATAAGAAATAGTTTTATCTTATCAAAATTTTACGAAATTATAACAAAGTCAAAGTAAAAAACTACCGAAATGATCCAAAAAGGATTCTAAAGTTTAAAATGAAGAAAATAGAAAATCCGCTTTTTGCCAGAAACATGGATAGAATCAAATCTTAAAAATTAAAGATTCTTTACATTTGACAAAAAAATTATTAAAATCTTTATTATACATGCATTAGATAAATAACATGGTCTAAAAAAAGTGTACATATCATATCTTTTATAGAAATTTATTAATAAAAGAGTCCATTTCTTCAAGTCCATTTTAAGTATAGATCATTATTGCGCAAATGAATAAGTTACAATGTACAATTCGTCAGTTAGATTTAAATAATATTAACCTTTTGAAATATTTGTTCAATATACTGAAGATGACTGAAAAGTTGAAACATCTTTGCATAATTTATTTGTCTTGAATATATCTGTTTAATCGATTCTGTGTTATATGTTTATTTGCTTCATATGCTTGCGTCATGTGTGGTTAACAAAATTGTTACGTGTAAATGATAGTAAGTGATAGTGATTTTCTTATAGCTTGATAGCCTTTTAATGTAGTCTAATAAAGGTCTAATAAATGCTTTTCGTTTGTTCTTTGTATTGAGATTTGTGTATAATCTAATCAATCTAATTTCTCTTTCGTAGTACGATTAAATTTGCATGCAATATTAGTTATAGGTTACATTGTTTAAACACTTTTTTTCTTTCTCTCTTCAGTTTAGTGTGTATTCTTGTATTTATAGTTGCACTTAATCTTTTTTTTATTACTTGCTATTTTTTTGCTTTATATCTTTCTTTAATTTTTTCTTCTGTATATTTTCATTTTTCAGCATGGATTCTAAATATGTAAAAAAATAAAAATTTTCTCATGATTGACTGGAAAAGGAAAATTATAATTCTTGGATTAGAGAAGTTTCAAATGATAATTTATATTTTTGTGTGTTCTTTGTATTTAATAAAACGTTTTCTTGCTCATCACGTATTTGGAGGCATGCTGAATCAGAGGCTCATCGAAAAAACGTGTTAAATAATTGTCCTGAAGAAACAAAGACAGTTGAAAAGAAATCTCACAAAAAAGAATTTTGCCAATCATCAAGCTTGAAAATGAACAATTCAAACCTGGAAAAAATTCCGAATGATTCTTACAATTGTTATGTTTTGTTGTATTTTTATTTCTTCTGCATTTCAACATTCCAATGTGATTTCGACGCGCTTAAGCAGCATTCTGACACAAAGAAACGTATTTCAGAATGTCAGAAAAGAGGCTTTGTTGCTGATTTGAATATGTCTGACTAAAAAACTGCCTCTGTTTTTCGGAGATAAAAAGAAATTGCGGAAATTAAATTTGCAACATAAATTATCGAAAAATCGTTCCATTTAAAATGGCAAAGTCAATTTTGAGTTTCTTTCAAGATCTCAGAAAAGACAATCTTGCAAAATATGATGATAAATCAGAAAAAAGCACCAGAAATAATAAATAAAGTTTTATATGTTCCCGAACGATTAGTTGAAGTTGAAACATTACAAAATAATAAATTTTCTATTTCTATTTCTATTGATGAAACTAATATAACTGATGAATGACAAATGACAATTTTTGAATCAAAATTTGCTCTACAGCAAAAGGATAAAAAGAACAGACCGATTAAATCCGTTGTTCAGGATGTTTCAGGATGATTCTTGCCAAATGATTCGGCGGATTTGGGGAGATATTGCAAAAAGAATGGCAATTTTTTAATTTGGATTTTGCATCAAAGCAGAAGGCAATCATAATTAATTTAGATTTTGATAATGCATGAAAAATAATACTAACAACTAAAATGACAGACGGAACATTCAAATATCCCACGATAACAAAATTAATCAATGCAATTCGATCTTCCAAATTCAAATGCTGATGCAGTTACACAAGAACATTTTCCATGCTGACAGACATGAAAACAAAGAAACGTAGTAAACTTAGTCCGATTCACGTTCAAGCTGTATGAGTGTTCAAATTAAATTTGAGGACGAGAGGTAAAGCGATTCAGGCTATGAAAGTTGAAATTCGACATTTAATTCTCATATCATCCAAGAATTTGTATCAAACTTTACCTTTTATTAATTATATAATTTTTAAATTTTAATATTATATATGCTTAGTGCTGTGGTGCTAAAATTAAGAAAATTGCAATAGAATTAATCAGTTTAATGTCTGAAAGGTTCAGTTATAACTTTGGTTGCTTTGGATTATTAACATTGCTTCTTTTAATGCATATATATATATATATATATATATATTACTTTTTTTAATGCATATATATATCTCTACCACTTTTGTCTTTCATTTTCTTCGAGTTACTTGCCAGTTTTTATGATATGATTTTGCACATAATAAACTGGCAAGATACTTAATTAATCTCTAATCTCTTTGCTGAAGTTTACCATATGTTCAATATGTATAAATATTAATAAAATCTTAAACTGTATAGAATAAAGCACCAATAATTCTTTATAAACAAATATGGAGAATGCACATTCAAGAATTTTTCAGATTTGGATTAAACGATGTTATTTTACGTCATCCATAAAATTTTTATTTCAGTCCTCTAATGCAGCTTTACGCAATGTAATGCTCACGTCTCTACACAGAATGTATACACTATTTGAACATTTTTCCGGAGTATCATGTGTGATTTCTCGGTACAACTGTATAAGTAGATTTCTCTACAAAATAAATATTTTTTATTGATGCAAAATTATATTGATTTAACTCAAAGCCGCGCCTCCCAATACAGCACATATATCACCACTCTTTTGGATTTCATATTCGTTAKATTTAATTTAAATTGGAATGAAGATTTGATATATGTACTTGCTTCTAAAAAGTCATATAATTAATTCCTTGCTGTCTATGCATTCTCTTTCATTGTCTATCCAAACCCTTTACGAAAAGGATCTTAATATAGATCTTTTCAATCAGGAGCTATATCATCCCAATAAATACCGTTTATTATGAATTAAGCCTCGTAGAGTAGAAGAGAGCTCTGCGGAGATGGAACTGAACTATCTGACGAGTTGACATCGCCATGAGGATATAGAGAATTCAACTTCTGAACTTCCTTAGAACAAAAGTTTATACTTCGTCTTTGAACGTTCGCAATTCTCTCTTATTGCAATAGAGGATAAGAACGCATCTGGTAATGTCGCGACTACGGAAAATGTCAGTGCACAGCTTGCGAAAAAAGACCTCCAAGCTAAAAATCACTAAAGCAACACAAGTCCACAAAAGCAGCGAAAAAATAATTTCCTACTAATACAAAACGATTGTTCATTTTTAGCATGCTATTTCTCATGTTTGTAATTTGAATGATATTGTCTCATAACGAGCAGTTGAAATGCTATATCTAAGATGGCAACCCCAGATGAAATTATCGATTACTACAGATCGAAAAAAAGTTCTGATAGCTGTTCTGTATAGTTAATAATTGCAATCAGAATAATATATCAAGTTGCAGCTTTTATTTCAATTTAAAAAATAAATATAATTAAATAAAAGTGGTGACATTTTCATTGCATTGTGAGCTTTGAACTAGAAATCAATACAATTTTGCATTAATTAAAAATATTTATTTTGCGACAATTTTACTGAGAAACAGCACATAATATTTTGGAGAAATTTTCAGGTAGGATACATTCTGTGTCAAAATGTGAGCACTGTATCGCGTGAAGTTGCATTAGAGGGCTAAACTGAAAATGGATGATGTAAAACAGCATCGTTCGGCCAATTCATTTAAAATATCTTAATACATATTCGAAGTTTGTCTGTAAACAATTGCGCGCTTTGATTCTATACATAGTTTAAAATTTTTTTATTATTATTTATTTTTCTTATTATATCCCATATATATGAATCATTTTGGCAGAGAAAGGGAAATTTACGTGTCTCTTTCCATTGCGTAAAAAACTTTTCATAAGAATTTGCAAATGCATCCATAATTGCAAACTGTAAATACTGTAGTTTTTATTGGATCTATAAGTTAATTAATATATGTTTTGCATACTATATAATTCTAACATTTTGCGCGTATGCATGAATATTAATATTTAGTTTGAATATTGTATTTTGATTTTTCGTTTGCATCCCGAGCAGCACAAATTAGTTGGCCAACCGTTGTCCAACGTTGGTCAATCTTGGTTAATCGTTGCCCAACTAATTTGTGCTGTTCGCGATGTTTCGCTTTTATGAAATTGTTTAATACTTGTTTTTTCATTCTCGCATTTCCCCATTCCTTTGGAAATGTAGAAAATTATCTAATAGTTACATACTATAGGTGATTTATTAGACAATTTTTTATATTTCCTTCTAATGGAAGAAATCACCACCTTCTCGAGGTTTCCATTGAGTAGATGTAGATTTGAATATTAGATTTTTTATTAACAAATTTCTATAAAAAATATTATATATACAACTTTTAAATCTTGTTATTTGCCTAATGCATGTATATAAGTAAAGTATATATATATA
>JANQDE010000386.1:7441-17902 GCA_037157785.1 Cephalotes varians | reverse complement strand
GACGGTGGGCTGTGCCTCGGAAATCGGGCTGAAATGTGCACTTAATTCCGAGCACTCTCTTATGCTTTATGATAATAAACAATAAAAGTTTTTAAAGCTTTTCAACATTCTCCTTCTCCTTCCTTCTCCCCCTTCTTATTATTTTTCAAACTTCATGCAACGTTTTCGCCCATTGTCTCATTTCAATCCTTGCGACCATATCAGAATCTAATTTGGTAATTGGTACTAATTGAGTTATACTGCATCTTAACTCCAAAAATAAGATTCCTTCTGTAGTGTTACTCGCAATTTTTATTTATTTATTTTTTTGTTTATTATATATCATCTTTTAAAATTGACTGGTTTTTAATTTTGTTTTGTACGATAGATATTGAGCAGGATTTTGTTCGACTAAAAAGATAATTACAAAGATTGGATTTCATGTTCTGATGGAATTAACCTAACACTAATTAATAACTAATTAATTTAACATCAATGTCTTTATTTCGAATACCGTCACACAGCGATATGATTGCACATTCGATCAGCCATCCAAATTTACACATCGATCACAGTTTCAATAAGATTTTATAATTATGACATTATATGAATTTAAAAAAAACCCGTATAGCGCATTATTAATTGTAAGTTTTTTATGTACATTTATTTATTTAAAAATTCTAACGATATCGATAGCACTGAAGATGATCACATATAAGGTCGAAATGTTTGCTAATATTTTTTATTATTAATTAACTAAAGCGCCAAACGGTCAAAGCTAGGTCTTCGTGTTGAAATTTCTTATGTGAATTTGTATACATATCTCAAGTTCAACTGCGCGCCGAATAAATTTTCAGTCTTGAAACACAGTCTTAAGATGAACAAGGATAGTAAATCACACTATTAAATTGATAATCAATTTAATAACAACGATGCTAATAAGCATCTCAATCCCTTATTCCCCCCGAATATCATGAGTCTATTCTTATTTAAAAATACGCGCGTCCTAGAATGCGTTCTCATCATCGGTTGTTGCGAAGAATATCACCACATGCYTCAGTGRTCRAGAAGGTAAGACGCTCGCCCCGGAAAGTCGAGAGGTTCCAGGTTCGATCCCTGGCTGAGGTGTTATTTTTCGCAACAAATTCTTTACAATATTCGGGGGGATCGGTCATGAGTCTATTCTTATTTTTTATTATTGTTTACCAACCTTTATTATTGTTTTATAAGTTTAACTATAATTTGACATTAACGTCTTAACTCATTAGCCCCTGTTTGTGTCAAAGAATTTCTGTTTATATTGTCTCTGATCAGATGTCTTATCACAGCCCCATTTTGTGATTATTCTTAAAGACACAGATTGCTCTTTTTCAAAATTGACAGGAACAACAGTTAGTATTCATGATGCTGTATGGTCTAATAAGACTTGCAATTTAATTTTAACATCCGTTTCCGTAATAATAAATGCTGATTCTGCAGGATAGCACTGTTTTTTTGCGAAGGAAAGTTTGTATGGAATCAAAATATCGGCCTTTCTTCTCTTTTCGAATACAGGCATGAAATAACGACAAAGCTTGTTGCATATGCCATCGATTCTTTCATTTAGTTCGAACTTTGTATAAACATTCCGCTGTTTTGTTTGTGATCAAATAATTTCATATTGATATTTTATCAATTTTATATCAGTGCTATAACTTTATTTTTTGAAAATGGAATAATTTCTTTATTTTTTTTTTAAGCTTTCAATGTCATCATCATTTTCAAGTAACAGGTCGGTTATTATTGTTGTAAAGCAACAACAATTTGTTTTACTTTTATGTTACCGTATGTGTATGAATAGAGCTTTAAGTTAAGACAAAGAGTTCAGTCTCCATTATGTTACTGCGACTGCGCATTTGTTTTTCTTTTTATGTATGTGTATGTACTGTGCTGTAAGCCTTACAGCCTTCTTCTTACCTTACATTATATCTTAAAGAGAAGAGACACTGTAATCAGGTGTCTATGCGTTCATTTGTTACTGTTTTTTATTTGTGAATACACATGTAAAGGCAATAAGGTACAAAATAAACGTTTTGTCTCTAAGGCAGATTTCGTAAGGCGTGTATAGTCATTTTCTAACAGGTTATGGGCCCAGAGTGCGGCATAAAAAAGAAGAGATAATGGCTGACGCGGTTTAGCATCACAAAGCTAAATAATACAAACTTTCAAGTTTGGAAATATAAGGTAGAGCTATTACTAATTAAAGAAGATTTATGGCATGCAATTAATGCTGATAGACCAACAAACCCGGCGATGAAAGGTGTCTTCGAGCGGATCAACAAGCGCGTGCTACGATTGGTTTACTAGTCGAAGATGATCAGCTAAGACACATCAGAGAAACGAGCAGCGCAAAGGAAGCRTGGACAGCGCTACGGAACTACCATCAGAAGGCTTCACTAACAAACCAGGTGTTTTTGTTCAAGAAAATATGTAGCATGAAACTTCCAGAGGGTGGCGACATGAAGAGTCACTTAAATGAAATGCTCAACTCGGTGGATCAGCTTGCTGTGCTAGGTGAAACACTAAAAGATAAAATGATTATAGCTTTATTATTGTGTAGAATATCTATCAGAATCTTATAATACTTTAATAACTGCGCTAGAGACAATATCGGAAGATGAGTTAACTATAGAACTCGTCAAAGGCAAACTGTTAGACGAAGACAGAAGACGAAAAAATGCGAAAGATCATATGGACGAACGTGACGACAAAGCACTTAAAGCTCAATCAAAAAAAATCGTAAAGAYTMCACAAAAGAAAGACGCAAAARATYTCACGTGTTTTTTCTGYCAAAAATTAGGYCACTTAAAGAAAGATTGCAGAAGCTACAAAAAATGGAAAGCAGGGAACGAAAAAGAAAAGGCAAATCAAGCAATCAACGAAGACAAGAATCCACACATATGTTTTAGCGCCAAAAGCAAARGTTGCAGAGAAGAGACATGGTATATAGACTCAGGGGCCACTAGTCATATGACCAACAACAAAAATTTTCAAAGTACTGAACACATGCACAGGCGAAAGTATAACGCTGGCGAATGGAGATAACGCAGAAGTGCAAGGAATAGGAGATGGTTATCTCACCTGTAGAGATAATAAAAGTAAACAAAATACAATTGTAGTAAAAGAAGTACTATATGTTCCTACTCTTGAAGAAAATTTGTTATCTGTAAGAAAGTTAACTGAGAAAGGTCTACAAGTAAAGTTTACAGAAAATGTATGTAATATAGTAAACGATAAAGAAACTGTAGCCAGTGCAATTCTAGACGGAAATTTATACAGATTGCAATTTGATCACAAAGCCTTAATGGTTATTGGTAAGCACAGAAAAGATTGCCAACACACGTGGTATAGAAAACTTGGCCATAGGGATCCAGAGGCAATAAAGCATATGGAAGCAAAAGATTTAGTTGCAGGTTTAAAAGTAGTAGACTGCGGTATCAAGAGCGTGTGTGAAACGTGCATAAAAGGCAAAATGACAAGGCAATCTTTTCCAAAGAACTCGTGAAACAAAAGAACCTCTAGATCTAGTGCATACAGACGTCTGCGGAGCGATGCAAACGATGACTCCAGGAAAGAAGCGTTATATACTTACTCTCATAGAYGATTACAGCAAATATACAGTAGTATATCTCATGGAACATAAATCAGAAGCGATAGAGAAGATTCAAGACTATGTAAGACACATGAAGACAAAATTCAAGAAAACACCGAAGATCATTAGATCTGATTGAGGCAGAGAGTATATAAATGCAAGTTTAAAAAACTTTCTTCGTAAAGAAGGCATCGCAGTACAGTATACAGTGGGATATGCTCCAGAGCAAAATGGTACAGCCGAAAGAAAAAATAGGTGTCTTTTGGAAATGGCAAGATGTATGTTGATAGATGCAAATTTATCAAACAAATATTGGGGAGAAGCGGTATGCACTGCAAACTATTTACAAAATAGACTGTATACAAAAGCCATAGAAATGACGCCGTTTGAGAGATGGCACAAAAGAAAACCGTTGTTGCAACACATACACGTATTCGGTTCTAAAGCATATGCACATGTTCCAAAGGAGTTAAGAAGAAAACTCGATGAGAAAGCAAAAGAATTCGTATTCGTTGGTTATGCAGAAGATGCGAAAGGATATCGTTTATTAGATAAGAGTACAGATAAAGTAATAGTAAGCAGAGATGTTAATTTCCTCGAGGATGGCAGCGAAGCAAAAGAGGTGATTATTCAGAATAAACAAGAACAAGAAACGCAACGTAATGTAGCAAACATATACAAAACGAATGAAGAAAAAAATGAAGATGAAGAAGGAAATCAAGAGGAATGCAAAAATGATCAAGATGAAAGTCATGAAGATCAAGAGCAAAGATCGCAAAGGCACAATAAAGGTATTCCACCAAAACGATATTGTAGTCTAGCACATTATTCAGGAGGAGAAGAAATGCTGGAACCAGACACSTACGAAGAGGCAATATCCTCAATTAATAATTCTCAATGGATCAAGAGCATGAAAGAGGAGTATGGTTCGCTTATTAATGCTAATACGTGGACACTAGTAGATAAACCCATAAATAAGAACGTTGTAGGGTGTAAATGAGTTTATAAGGCAAAGACTGACGTTCAAGGACACGTAGTGAAGAACAAGGCTAGACTAGTTGCACAAGGCTATACTCAAGAATACGGGATCGATTATGAAGAGGTGTTTGCTTCTGTAGCGAGGCAGACTACATTTAAAACACTGTTGGCTATAGCAGGAAAGCAAGGTTTGAYAGTCCGGCACTTTGATGTAAAGAATGCTTTCTTAAACGGAACYTTAGAGGAGACAATCTATATGGCACAACCAAAGGGCTTTGAGGTACAAGGCAAAGAAAAAATGGTATGTAGACTAAACAAGAGTATTTATGGTCTAAAGCAGGCTGCTAGAGTTTGGAACAAAAGGTTAAATAGTATTCTGGTTAAAGAGGGTTTCACGCAAAGTCAAGTAGATTTATGTTTGTATACAAAAGTAACTGACAGTGATAAAGTTTATATAATGATATATGTAGATGATATAATAATAGCGAGTAATAATGCAAGACATGTATCAAGCATGTATAAAGAGTTATGTGACCAYTTWGAGCTAACAGATCTTGGAGACATTAGCTATTATTTAGGTATCAAAATTACCAAGGACGAAGAAGGTATCTAYAGCATTAATCAAACAGGCTATATTAAGAAAGTACTACGAACATACAGAATGGARGATGCCAAGGAATCCAAGGTTCCACTTGACATTGGTTACAGAAAAACAAAGRATGAGTCAAATAGAATTGAAAAGAAGAAGTACCAAAGCTTAATCGGAGCGCTAATATATATTGCGACAAATACTAGAGTAGATATAACAGCAAGCGTATTGATACTTAGTAGAAAAATGAATTGTCCTATAGAGTTAGACTGGTTAGAAGCTAAAAGAATAGTTCGTTACTTAAAAGGTACTAAAGATTAGGATCTACGAAGAAAGAGGAAAAGAATATTTTAGTTGGCTATTCAGACGCTRATTGGGCACAAGATGTAGAAGATAGAAAGTCCAACAGCGGGTATTTGTTCAAGTTTAATGGAGGCACAATAAGTTGGGCTTGTAGAAAACAGTCGTGCGTGGCATTATCCTCAACAGAAGCAGAGTATATCGCTCTTGCAGAGGCATGCCAGGAAGCAATATGGTTGCGAAATTTGCTTGAAGATTTTAATGAAAAGCAAGAACAGCCAACTACAATATTCGAGGATAAYCAAAGCTGCGTTAAATTAGTATATAAGGATAAGTACAATAAAAGAACAAAACATGTTGGTACTAAGTATAATTATGTAAAAGATTTAAGCGATACAAATGTTACGAGATACGAATATTGTCCGACAGAAGTAATGATTGCGGATTTATTAACAAAACCGCTTGAGCGAATAAAACTAAGAAATTTAAGATTACTCGGTGGTTTAAACGGATAGGAATTATTGTTGAGGAGGAGTGTTGTAAAACAACAACAATTTGTTTTACTTTTATGTTACCGTATGTATATGAATAGAGCTTTAAGTTAAGACAAAGAGTTCAGTCTCCATTATGTTACTGCGACTGCGCGGTTGTTTTTCTTTTTATGTATGTGTGTACTGTGCTGTATATAAGCCTTACAGTCTTCTTCTTACCTTACATTATATCTTAAAGAGAAGAGACAATGTAATCAGGTGTCTATGCGTTCATTTGTTACTGTTTTTTATTTGTGAGTACACATGTAAAGGCAATAAGGTACAAAATAAATGTTTTGTCTCTAAGGCAGATTTCGTAAGGCGTGTATAGTCATTTTCTAACAATTATATTTGCTAATTTCTTTTTATCACTAGCGCGCAAGTTTTGCAAAAGGCAAGTTCAATTTCAGTGTCCGAATTTTTTTCGCGATTTTCATGAATTTTTCTTTTTTTGTTGATGTAGAGCATTTGTCAAAATCGTTTCGAGATCGTCTTCCGCATTTTATGGTTCACAAATTTGCAGTAAAATAGGATTGTAACCAAGCTGTATTATTTTTTTCATATATTTTGTCTCGATAAAATGCTGCCTTTCTTCTTTTTTCGAATGCAGGTAAAATAACGATAACTTATCGCGTATGCCATCGATTCTTTCATCATTTAATTCGAATTTCGTACAAACATAGTTTATTAATGAATCTACATTAGCCTCCTTGTTTCCGAGTAAAATATCAGAGAATTTTCTATTCATAACTTTAATGTTACACATTATTTTTAATTTTGTAATGATCTGTCCTTTCGCTCAGCTTGCGAAAGCTTGTTGCCGGATATGTCTCATCGGACGCCGGTGAAGTAAAGAAACAAGTGTTTAGAATAAAAGAAAAGAAGACAGTTTATTCAGAACCAAATAAAACACAGAAACATTCGTGAACAAAATGAGTGATTCGGAAATAACGGAATTTTAGCGATTCGTGTGACAGCAGTCGTGACGCGGTATGCACAGAATGAATTTTACGGCGAAGCTCGTAGCGGAAGGCTTACGTGTTACTCTTATAACTATAATACTTAAGATTAATCTAGATTTATTTACAGCAGATTATTTCCAATAGAACTATGTACAAAACCGTACGGTACGCTTGCGCTGCGTACGGAGGCGTAGATCACGCGTATGCAAATCGCGTATGCAAATCGCGAGATCACCTCGTGATAGTCGGCGCGGAGCGTGCGTGACGCTCGATCTCTGATCGCGAGACGGCTGATCTTCGCGTGATTCGTCGGGACTCGATACACATGCCGAGCATTGACGTCATGAGTAGCGACGGCGCGAGCTCATGGTCGGCGGCCGGGCGACGGGCCTTACGTTGCGCGGTGATTGGTCGGCGCGATGATTCAAGCACGCGTCAGAATGCGCGGCTTTTGAATCCTGGTTCTGTAGATGCGTGCGTTTACGGTGATATGGAAAAAAGCCCGCTCTCGGATAAGGCCGAGAACATCTGTGCCTTGGAGAGGATAAGGCTGAGAACGCTCGTGCCTTGAGAATGCAAAATAGAGCCAGAAACATCCGAGCTCTTGGAGCGGATGAGGCCGGGAACGCCCGTACCTCGGAGATACGGAGCAGAGCCGGGAACACCCGAGCTCTCGGAGAGGATATTGTTTAGGAGTACGTAGCCAAGAACACCCATGCTACTGATCAGACGGGATGGATCTGGTCTCGACTGCTTTGCGCCGAGCCGTTTTCTACTCCGCGGCCCGGCTTCGGAGTGATAATCGCGCGTAGCAGCCTTCGGTAGCGCTTAGCGAAACGCAGGGCGCGGTGCGCGCGGTGTGTAGCGGAACGCGGGCGCGGGTCTTCGGCACTGTTTACAAGTTCTAGTAACGTACACAGATATATCACACAATTTAACGCTTTAAGGGGATGCTAAAGCAAAAGCCGAACTCTGACAAGAAAGCGCCATCATCCACACGAAACTAAAAATRTCGATAACTAATCAAATGGTAAATTATCGACATTTTTAATTTCGTTATTATGTTACCATCGGTTTATTCACGTACATGCATTGGAAATACATGTATGCATGCATTTACGATGTAGTAATATGGCTATATCTATCTTGTATTCTATCTTCCTTCCGTAGGAACGATAAAGATAAAATAAAATTCACAGCGCGTGAACRTCTAAACRGAATGCAGYCTTATAACATCATTTTATGTTATAATGTAAATATATGTATCCTTCTCGAGGATATCATCACCATGTTATCACATTTCTCGTTTTCAGTTGGAGAATGGAGATTCTCTGGTTTTTCGGATGAATCTCCGGCTCTCCGGCAATTGTAAAGCACTTTTACACACACACACACACACACACACACATATATATATATAATGCATACGTGTGCGCGTATGTGTGTGTACTGTATATTATAATGCACATTACATGCTAGATTTATATATATATATACATGCAATGTTACAAGTGTAAGAAATATTATGTATATACAATGTGTACCATAATGTATATACATACGCACATGCAATTATAAGCGTGCAACGCTTATAATAATTGTATGTATGAGTACATTATTAATTTAAATTTATATATATATATATATATTATATGTTGGAAGTGTAAGGGATATATATATATATATATACATATATATATGCATACAGAGTGTATAAAAAGTTCCGGAACAGCGAAATGTCTCGAAAGCATTTTAGGAAAAAGTGTTTCAGATAACAGTCGTAGGATTTTCAAAGATCTATTTACTGGTGCCATTAGTTTGACCTTGGGTGGCGTCGCCAAAATAAAAATCATATCAACAAAATCATATCAATTTTTTAAAATGAAACATTTTATTTTTGATTCTATAATCGAATAACTAATGTCAAGAACTTTTCGAAACACTACAATAAAACATTTTTTGCTTAAATATTTTTTGAGATATGGCAAAGTTCACATATTTTGACATGAAATGTAAAATATCTCGTAAATTATTCATTTTTTGATATTTATCTTAACTGTTATGCACAAAATAATGAGACGAATCAATTGGAATATAAAGAAAATACACAGTTGCTTTTAAAAAAATTACCCGAGTAAAAATTTTTATATGCAATTATATATGATCATATAAGAATCATTATGATCATATACGGAATTAGTCTCTGTATGACCATGTATGACTATGTATGATTATACATGACTGTATAAGATTATATATTACTATGCTTGCCTATATATGATTATTATGCATGTTTATACAATATATGACTGTATATTATTATACATATTTATATGTAACTATATGTGAATATATCTTACTTTACATTATATTACATGATCACACATAACTATACATGATCATGTCTAAACATATTTGATTTTATATAATATTATATGATCATGCATAATTTAATGTATAATATTATATAAAATCAAATATGTTTAGACATGATCATATATAATTATGTTGTGTGATCATGCAACATAATGTAAAGTAAGATATATTTACATATAATTATATATAGATATGTATAATAATATAAAATCATGTATAAACATACATAATAATCACATATAGGCAAACATAATAATATATAATCTTATACAGTCATGTATAATCATACATAGTCATGTATAGTCATACATAGTCATATAGAGACAAATTCCGTATACGATCATAATGATTCTTATATGATCATATATAATTGCAAATAAAAATTTTTACTCGGGTATGCAATTTGTAGTATGCAATTACATAATTTTTTAAACGCAACTGTGTTTTTTTAACATTAATTGATTCGTCTTATTACTTTATGCGTAGAAATAAGATACAATTTATCAAAACATGAAGTTTACAGATAGACGTTGCGGCATATTCAATATAAAGGGACAAAGTAATAAAAATTGTGACGATAAAAAGGATATCGCTCGGCGAAGATCTTTATCTTAAAAGGGATATCATGTTGTTGGCTGACATTTTTGGGGATACTAAGACGTTACGGTATGTTCAACAAAGGACAATAAAAGGGACAAAATAATAAAAATTATAAAAGGACAAGATTATCTTACCGAAATTAGTCACACACAAGGGCCTGAGTCCCCCTCCCTTGTAGCGCCATGCCCGGAGTCCCCCCTTCCCCTCGTGACGTGCCCTTCGCCATGGAGAACTCCCCCCGCCCCGCATTCCCCACGGAGCTTCTAAGTTAGAACTCTCCTTACTATGCTACTTACTATTATCCTTCTTTTCTTGTAAAATTATTGTTACAAGAAAAAAAGAAAACATAAAAAATAATTTAAAAAATAATTTTTACATTGTCTCTTTTACAAAAAGTCAAGTTTGAAAAAATTGTTCTTATCAGGAGACACGGTAGTGTCTCGGGTGTCAAGTATATCGAGCGATATACGACGCGCGAGAAGCTACCGTGTATCTTTACGCGAGCCGGTGAGATGC
>JANQDE010000385.1:73988-86533 GCA_037157785.1 Cephalotes varians | reverse complement strand
GACAATATTATTTTTATTCAAACTCGATCGTTGCGTCGAGCATGCATATTCGGAAATATGTCAGTATACTTACGTGGTTAATGAAAAGTTTAGATATTTTATTTTTAGAGGCGATCATGTTCACGTTGAATTCCACATACTTCATTTTTAACGAAAAAATCTACAAACAGACTTTTGGAACCCCTATGGGATCTCCCCTCTCTCTCATAGCAGACTTAGCTTTAAGAAACCTTGAATCACTCATTCTAAAAAAGCTCTCTTTCAAACCTGCATTTTACATTAGATATGTTGATGATATTGCTTTGTTGGTTCCTCGTGTGTCTCTTGATGAGTTGCTACATAATTTCAATTCTTTTCATCCTAGACTAAAATTTACATTGAAAAATGGTGGCGCCTCATTGAATTTTCTGGAGTTAACCATGATTAACAGAGATGGGAAACTCATTTTTGACTGGTTCCATAAACCTACATATTCCGGCAGACTGCTGAATTTTTATTCGAAGCGTCCCATGTCACAAAAAAGAGGCATAATCATTAATTCCGTTGACAAGATTTTACTTTTATCAAATCCAGTGTTCCACCAAAAAAACTTTCTCTTTCTAATTAACAATCTTCTAACAAATAATTATCCTCTAGAGATGATATTTAGTTCTATCAAAGAAAGATTATCAGTTAAATTTCGGCAACTAAATCACGGAAACATGTCACAGACATCTGTCATCACCGAACACCGACTTAAGTTTTCACACGATTTTGATTGGGAAAAGGTAGAGATATTGAATGAAGAGGTTTATCTCAGTCCGCAGACACCAAAGATAACTATTTTGTCATTCCATACATAGACCATACAGCTGACAGATTCATTCAAGTGTTCAAAAACATCCCTAAATTAAAATTAGCTTTTTTCGGAATCAATAGATTAATTAAATTCATTAAAGTGCACAAAGACCGGTTACCTTTCCTTTCTCATTCTAATGTGGTCTATAAAATTAATTGTCTACATTGTGATGCTTCATATGTGGGGCAAACGCGTCGATTATTAAAACAAAGAATTGATGAACATAGAAATCACATCAGGAGAAACATGTCACAGACGTCTGTCATCACCGAACACCGACTTAAGTTTTCACACGATTTTGATTGGGAAAAGGTAGAGATATTGGATGAAGAGGTTTATCTCTATAAACGCTTAATTTCAGAAATGATATATATTAAAAAACAACAGAAAGGTTTAAATTTGCAAAAAGACACTGAACTTCTTGATCCGATATACTCCGACATCATTGGCGTACCTTCGAATCTTATCACATAAGTGGGGAGCGATAGTGCGATGGAAGGGAGACAATTCTACGTTTTGGTCTTGCTCTCCATTCCATCTAATACTGCCGATACGATGGCATCTTGAGCTCTCTCCTGTCATTGTAAGTCAAGCATACATCGACACGTAATTTAGTACATTATCACTAACTTTTCATTATTGACTTTTCCATAGAAAACAATTCAATTGACATAACAAAAACTTTTTAATCATTGACCTCCTCTATTCCGAAACTGAGAGAAGAGAGATCGAGAGGATATCTATCTATACTTTCCAACACACACAAATTATTACGCTGAGGAGGATCCGCACTAGGATCGAAACGTCCRTAGAATATTAATGAGCGTTATRATGTTAATRCCACTGTAAGTTCAATATTAATTATACGCAATAAAAAACTTATGCGTTTCATGTCAAATTTGCGCAACAATTACTGCGAAGGCCCGTACGGCGATTTGCGACATTGAAATTTAGATATTTTGTAACTTACTTACACCAAAGTTGTATTAATAATAATTTACGCGACGCTGTAAACATTTTATGGAAAATTTATGTAATATTTAAAAGTTCACTTATAGACTGTCAATTAATAGCATATGATTTAGATAATATTGTGTATGACGCGTTCCATGAAAAATAAACTAAAAATAAGATTAAAGATGTTTCATTTCTTCTCACCTACCTCTATTGAGCGGTTTAAATTCATATATGATAAGAAAACGCGCTGTTTTTTCTCAAAAAATTATTTATTCTCAAAAAATTATTTAAAATTATTATATTTTCTCAAATTAATCAAATTATTAAAATAAAAATACATAATTCTAATCTCTGTTTCTTTCCTCCTAAAATATATTTTATCCCTTTATCACTTCGAGACTTGCACGTTCCTATTTGTTGGAACGAGTCCTCCCCATCTCTCTTTCCCTTTAAGAATTTATCAATAATGATAGAACTAATAGTACGATTCAATGCTAGAGAAAACGCCTCCGAAAATATGGTAGGTATATGCATAGAGAGAGAACATATACGAGAATCGCAATGAACGAGAGAGAAAACGCATACGAGAATCGCAATGAATAAGAGAGAGAAAACATGTGGTGGCAACTTTTGTCATATCTAATCGAAGATATAAATTAATAGAATTTCAATTTRTTAAATTATCTAAATTGATTGTTATTATCTAATCGAAGATATAAATTCATAGAATTTTTATTTGTTAAACTTGGGGATACCAAGACGGCATGTTCAATATAAAGGACAATAAAAGGACAATAAAAGGGACAATGAAAGGGACAAAGTAATAAAAATTATAAAAGGACAAAGTAATAAAAATTATAATGGGATTATCAAGATTATCTTACCGAATTAGTCACACATTCCTGACACTATGCCCCAGAATCCCTCCTCCCTTGTAGCGCCATGTCCGGAGTCCCCCCTCCCTCGCGACGTTATGCCCTTCGCCGCGGAGAACTCCCCCCGCCCCGCATTCCCCTTGTAGCTTCTAAGTTAGAACTCTCCTTACTATGCTACTCACAAAAGACAAATCATTATGGAATTCATTAAAATCGCTGCGTAGAAAAAGAATACCACTACCTCCTTTTAATTTTACCTAATCAAAATATAGTTTACGATCCTCTGCAGAAATCCGAGGTAATAACTAAGAACTTTCGCACAGTATATTTACAAGCAGCATCACTAACTTCACCGCTTAGCCCGGTGATAAATGATTACATTAATCGTCTAGATAATCCAGACGAAATGATATCACCCATCAATACTAATTTTCTTACACCTTATGTAATAAATTTCATAAAATCAATGCCGAATAAAGCTCCAGGTCAAGACAAAATTACCATCATTTTGCTGAAAAATAGTTCATTCAAAATTAATTATATTACAAATTTATTATATAATCAGATTGTCAACGCAGCTCGGGTATTTCCCTAAAGTATGGAAAACGGCATTCGTTCTAGCTTTTCCGAAGCCTGGAAAGACTCACCGGATAATTATACATCGATAAGTTTATTAAGTGTATGTAGCAAGATATACGAAAAAATTATTAACACTCAAATTATGAAACATCTGGAATCTGAAAACGTTTTAATCAATGAACAATTTGGCTTCAGACCACGCCATTCTACTGTGACACAATTACTGCGTATAACCGAACATCTCGCGTTCGAAATGAACAAAAACAGATTTGCAGCTTTGATATTGTTAGATCTGCAAAAAGCATTTGATTCGGTATGGCATCAGGGACTGCTATAGAAATTACACCTTATTAGTGTTACGACCAAACCCTGAAGGTTTTTTGTGTAAATTGAAGGGAAAGAGAAGGAGGGGGTGTGGAAGGACGTATCCAGAAACTGTTTCTCGCAGGTACACGCACAGAGGCGCGTGCTGCGAGTCGAACGCACTTTTATGGTTCCGGAATATGGGTCAACGTCCCGAAAGGACGCTATGACACCTTTTTCCGAGAGCAGTGCGATCGTCGGTCCTAATTCGAGTCAAGGAACTTAATCCCTTTAACTCGGGACTGGACCACATGCAATCTTCGAGTATAAGGAAAAGAAGGCGAGGTCGTTAGATTTAATTAATAAAAGCAAGAACGATTTTCGCTAACATTTAAAATTTATTGTCAAACAATCAATATAGAAATATAAGTAATTGTTGAGTAACCGCAATACATTATTAGAGAGTCAGGCGATTTTTACAAACGAATTTATGTGTAAATGTGTGAAAGAGTACGGGCGGAGCGGAGGTGAAAAAATATATTTATATATACTTGTATTCATTTGTAGGTTGTCGATTATCTTTGAGAAGGTGATTGAGGAAGGAGGAAAGAACTTCCAAAAATGACATTGAAATTATAAGAGATAGGAGAATGGGAAAGGAAAACTGAAATGTGATAATTCATTTAACATTTCCAAATATTCCAATTCGTTTTAATAAACTTATAGGGCCGACCTGTTCCGTCGATTTACTAATATTTAAAGAAACATTATTGGAGGTAATCGAATTGGTTGGATTTTACTGAGATTTACTTTTCTCAAAGACTTATAAAATCGGAAATAAAAGGTTATTTAATTTCGGGAAGTGTAAGTGTTTCAAACATTTTAATGGATATTAACAAAAGGGAAGAAATAGACTGGATGGATAGAAAAGGATAAAGAGTCCACCGTGTAGGTTAACTTCTGTTACGTCCAAACCTCGAAGGTTTTGTTTGTATAAGTTGAAGGGAAAGAGAGGGAGGAGGTATGGAAGGACGTAAACAGTAACTGTCTCGCAGGTATACGCATAGAGGCGCGTGCTGCGAGTCGAACGCACTTTTATGGCTCTGGAATATGGGTCAACGTCCCGAAAGGACGCTATAACACCTCTTTCCACGAGCAGTGTGGTCGTCGGTCCTAATTCGAGTCAAGGAATCCCTTTAACTCGGGACTGGACCACGTGCGATCTCCGAGGGCAAAGGAAAAGAATGACGAGGTCGTTATCTCTTAACTAAAAGAAAATCGAGAGCAATTCCTATTACATCTAGAATTTATTCGATACATTACTGAAGTTTTTACAAATAATACAGAGGCTATGTATATACATATGTTATGCGTGGATGTGTATATGTGTGCGGGGGAAGCGGAGTAGATGTGTTAATCCGGTAATTCATTTATGATGACTGTAGTCGGGGGGAAGAGGTTGAAAAAGAATCGGACAGGAACATCGTAAGGAAAGGGAGAATTCGGGAGGTAAATCGGAATGAGGGAGTCTGGGTCTTGGGTCGCGATGATTTCTCTGATCTCCGCTAGGTCAAAATCATCGGGCCGATAGCCCCGGGGGGGAGAGGATCGGTGCGCTGAGGGAATTGCGTGATCAGTATTTCGAGGGATTCATGGGGATCATAATGGTAGTAATGATGAGGACGGGGAGATGGAACGTGGAGTTCGTCGATAAATTTCACGCTTCGAAGTGGAATTCGTCGGCGAGGTTGGACGGGGGGAATGGATCGGTGAATAGGACGGGGGGGGAGAGATAAAGAAGGAGTACGCGGGGGAGTGTCAGGACGCACTCGGAGTGTTAGCACCGAGTGAGGAGAGTCGGGAGGAGGGGTACAAGGACGTGGGGGTGAAGTAGGCTCATGAACGGGAGATGGCGGTAGTTCGATGGATTGGGGTATCGGGTGTATTGGTGAATTGTTTCGCGAATCGTTCCGCGGATCGGGTGAACTATGATCCGGTCTTAACTCGTGGAGATATGCCTGATAAGCTCGTGGAGATATGCCTGATAAGCTGCGTCCAGATCCCGTCGCGCCTGCCTTCTCCTACGACTCCGATGACGTCTTGCCACTTGCCGGAGGCGTTTTAAATTCGGTTGGTCGGACACTATCGCAAGGAATTTGCTATTTACTAATTACGGCTTTAACGATTTTTGGCGGGGGATAGGGGTGATCGAATGAATAAAGGTGTAGGGATCGGCTTCCTGATGTGCCGGAATGGGTTCTTAAGACTTCAATAAGATACCCGTTTTTTTTAATCACACTTTATTATGCGCACCTTCCTGGAGAGCTTACAATAGTCTATCCCCGCAGGAGAGACCGTTAATTCTATTCTTTTGCAAGCGCCATCCATCGGATCGAGACCCATCGATCGGCAAGATGTCGCCAACTTGGGGCGCGCGTTTTTTAAAACAAAGGAAACCTTACAATTCGGCCTTTCCTGACCAATTGTCCGACCTCGGACACGGGATACTTATTCTACGTAATCGTTAGTTCCATAATGCCAAGGTCTAATGATGTTGTTGCTTCCCAAGTTCCTCTATAGGGACGTTGTGAGGTTTGAGAATTCTCTACGTCTTCAACTATATATCTATCGTTCTCTAGCACCTCGGTGATTTCATAGGGTCCTTTGAATGCGGGAATGAGCTTTTTCGGAGCTCCAGGAGTACTGTCGAAGTTTCTGATTCCATATTCATCTTTCTTATATTGATGTGGTCTCTTCCTACGCTTATCGAAATAATATTGATTACATTCTTGACTTTTTAAAATATTCTTACCAGCCTCTTCACGGATTGATTCGAGATCACGTTCAATTGAGGTATCTTTCTCTTCTATGTACTCTTTAATTCCATCGATATTCGGACCTCGCTGATGTACTCCGAATAATAAACGACTCGGGGTGTAACCTGTAGACTTACTCGTAGTGTTGTTAATTGCAAATTCTGCTTCTGCTAGCATTTTATACCAATACTTCCCGGCAGACTTAGCAACTATTTTCGCAAGAAGTGGACTTAATATACGGTTTATGCACTCGACCTGTCCATTCGCTTGCGGGGAACCTGTGGCTATTAATACATGTCAAATGTTATTATCTTTGAGAAACTCTTCGAATTCGCTCGAGGTAAAGCTAGTTCCTCTATCGCTTACAATCGTATGTGGTCGGCTATAATTCGCGAAATGTTGTTTTAGACATTCAATCGATTCTTTCGAAGTTAAAGTCTTCGTCGCGTACAATTTTGTAAACTTCGTAAACGCATCAATGACCACTAAGATATACTGCTTTATCAAATGCTTTTATCTATCTATGCTTTTATCTAGGTCCCAAGTGGTCAATGTGAAATGTTTGGAACGGTAGAATACCCTTAGGTATAGGATGTAGAAATCCTTCGAATCTACCTGTGCTTGGTGAAAACGCAATACACTTCAAGCAATTATTAATGTGGTCCTTAATTTTTGTGCGCATTTGAGGAAACCAGTAGGTTTTCTCGATTACATTATATGTCTTCTCTAGACCAAAATGATCTAACTCGTCATGATATTTTCGTAGTACATGTCCTTCCATTTTTTCCGGTATATAGAATCTTAATTTACTATCTTTCTTTCGGTAAATTAATCCGTTTCTCATTTCATAATACTTGTCTTCCGATTTCTCAAGCTTTTCGCGAAGTTTTTTAATTTTTGGATCACGATTTTGACTAACTGCTAGTTCTAATTCAAGTGGATTATCATCGATCACAAGAATATTCGTGGCGCGACTAAGAGCATCTACGTGTTGCATCTTAGCACCAGGCCTATGTTCTGACACATAATCATATTGCATAAGTTCAATTGCCCACCTTACTATTCTAGGGTTTATATCTCTTTTTTCTAATGTCAGCTTTAGTGAAGCGCAATCTGTAACAATCTTAAATCTAATACCGTGAAGATATATGCGAAAACGGCGTAAGGCATAGATAACTGCGAGTGTCTCCAGCTCGAAGCTGTGGTAACGGCTTTCAGTATCGGTCGTTTTTTTTTTTTAATATGACACTGGATGAAATTTAGAATCCTTCTTCTTCTGCATGAGTACAGCACCATATCCGTGCGCACTGGCATCTGTATGAAGCTCCGTCTCATTATGAGGACTTTATATACTAAGTACAGGTGCCTGTTGTAATTTCTGCTTTAATGCCTGAAAGGCTTTGAGTTGTTGTTCATCGAAATGGAATTTTACGTTCTTACGAAGCAGATCATAAAGTGGTTTTGCAATAATAGAGAAACCTTCAATGTACTTCCGGTAATATGAGGCCATTCCTACAAAGCACTGCAGACTCTTTATATTTTGTGGAATCGGATAATTCTCGATGGTCTCCACCCCAGACTTAATAAGGCGGATTCCGTTCTCAGAAACTCGGTATCCCAAAAACTCTATTTCTGTACACAAAAACTTACACTTATCGATACGGAACTCCAACAGATTGTCGACAAGACATTTAAACAATTGTTTCAACACCTTAAAGTGAAGCTCTAAGGTGATAGTGGCGACCAATACATCATCCATATATACAATAATATCATTAGTTCTTATTAGTTCCGCTAGCGCTTCGTTTACAAATCTCTGGAACCTCGACGGTCCTACTTTAAATCCGAAAGGCATTTGCCGATACTCAAATACCCCGAAAGGTGTTGTAAACGCGGTATATTTCACCGATTTATTCGCCATTTGAATATGGAAGAACCCGTCCTTCAAATCGAGAATACTGAAATAATTTTTATCTCGAAGTACATCAATCTGATCCTCAATTATGGGAAGAGGATAATTGTCCCGACGTAAAACTTGGTTCAATACGCGATAGTCGACACAAAGTCGAAGTTCTCCATTCTTTTTCTTTACTAAAATGATCGGAGAGACAAATTTGGATTTACTAGGTTGAATTATTCTCCTCTCAAGCAAATCATCTAGTATTTTCCTTAGTTGCTCCTTTTCGAAAGCTGATATTCGTCGCGGATTAAAATGGAACGGTTTCTCGTCCGTTAAATACAACTTTAATTCCATATCAACCTTTGGATTACTTGGCCTAACGGGCTCGATGTATTCGGATTTAAATAGTTCTCGTAGACTTACTTGCATTTCGTATGGTACTTCATTGTTAATAATTAACCTCCAGACGGCCGGCATGGTACCTTTTGGGATACCCTTTTGGTCGACCCATATATACGGTCCATTAAAAAACTTTTACAGGGAAATAATCCCCAAAGTCATTGTATTTAAGTATTTTGAATGCCGGCCGCCTGAAGGTTAAAGAGTCTGATGTTACATCTAGAGAATCGTTAATTTCTATGTTTAAAACATCATCAATTGCTTGATTTTCAATTTTTCTTAGACCTAATCCAAACTTCTTCAATATATCGCGTCCTAAAATAATCGAACTAGTCATAGTCTGGAACAACTAATACCATTAGATCATTCACCGTTTCGTTACCGATCGTAACATTCAAGCGTATGTAGCCAATTACACGTAGTGGAGAATTATTAATACCGTGATAATTTTCGTGAAGCTTATCGGACGACTCTACTTGCTTTCTCGGAATGAAACTTTCTTTAATAAAGCTAATTTTACTACCTGTATCCATCAAAGTGCGCAATCTAAATTTCTGGCTAATATCGGGATAACTTATTTCATAATCAACGTCTCTAAAAAATGTTTCCTCTTCTTCCATGTGGCCTGAAACGGAACAGACTTGATTTTCTGCTGACAACTGCGATATTTGTTGATGCTGTAGCTTTCGTCACATTCGGACATTCCTTGGACAGATGACCCATCTCACCACACTGGAAGCACGAGCCCTTCTCACGCTTTGGTAGTCGGCAATCGGCAGCTAGATGTCCAATTTTATTGCAATTATAGCAACGGGGACTTCTGGACTTTYCTTCGTCGCTCTTCATCTGCTTCTCTTCTCTTCTTTCGCTATCCTTTAATCAGTTGAATCAGTTTGTGATTTCGTCTCGTCTTTGGCCGATAGTCGTGTATCCTTCTTTGGATTAATTTTTCCCGTCGATCGTAAGGGTATCTTCTCCAATACTCTAAGCATATCTTCTTTTTTTTTAAATTCTTTCATCCTCACCAAATTTTGTAGGTGGTCGTTCGGAATGTCGTCGATCAGATAATCGACCATTCTTCTTCATCGACAGGGACATCCTTCGTCAAAACTATTTTATCATGGAAGTAATCTGCGAAGCTTTCCGATGGTTTCCACTCTCTAGCTTCGAACTTCTTTCTCAATGCCATGCGTACTGGTCGATGATCATACATTTTTCTGAAGCCATCCATTATTTCATCGAGACTCATACCGATTGTATTTTCTGCTTGGAACTAATTCTTTGCTTTTCCCTTTACTTTATTGGCGACAATTAACTTGGCACGATTGTCGTCAAGCTGAGGTTATGCACAATTGTCGAATCTGTTGTTCTCACTTTCTGAACGTACCTGCACTTCCGTCGAAGAATCCTACTAATTCCATAATGGCGCTGACGCTCTCTCTTCTGTCCTTCTACTGCTGGTGGTGCAGTTCGCCGTAACTGTTCGTTCTCTCGTCGAGCGATCTCTAGCTCTCTTCTTAAAAGCTCATTCTCTCGTCGATCAAACTCGAGTCGCATATCACGATACTGATGTGATAATTCTTCGATATCTAAATCATCGTCTCTAACATCTTCCCGGCGATTAGATTCTCTCATTCGTAGATCTTTTTCTCCTTCGGATTTTTCTTCGCCATCTTCCTCTTCGTCATCGTCCATTCTCGAGATTTCGATCTGCATAATTTTGTTTCGCCACTCGCCGCTCGGATCGTCGTTTTCTAATCGAACAATGAGCTCTTTCTTCGCACCGCTAACTTGCAGGCCTCGTCTTCGTAATTCGGCCTTTAGCTGAACCATTGAGAGTTTCTTCGGATCTATTGTTCAATCGCTTTCGCAATCATTCGTTCCTGAACTCGGATCCCAATTTTCGTAAATTCTTTTGGTTACATCTATTCCACTTCTGATGATTGTAGGGATCGGCTTCCTGATGTGCCGGAATGGGTTCTTAAGACTTCAATAAGATACCCGTTTTTTTTAATCACACTTTATTATGCGCACCTTCCTGGAGAACTTACAATAGTCTGTCCCCGCAGGAAGGACCGTTAATTCTATTCTTTTGCAAGCGCCATCCATCGGATCGAGACCCATCGATCGACAAGATGTCGCCAACTTGGGGCGCGCGTTTTTTAAAACAAAGGAAACCTTACAAAGAGATACGTAGTCCACCGTGTAGGTTGATGTCTGAGGTAGGGTAGGTAGAAGGATACGCAGTCCACCGTGTAGGTTGACGTCTAAGGTAAGGTAGATAGAAGGATACGCAGTCCACCGTGTAGGTTGACGTCTAAGGTAGGGTAAATAAAAGGATACGCAGTCCACTGTGTAGGTTGACGTCTAAGGTAGGGTAGACAAAAGGATACGCAGTCCACCGTATAGGTTGACGCCTAAGGTAGGGTAGATAAAAGGATTAATAGAAGGAGTGATGAGGGGTAATAATTCACGTATTTGGGTGAGATATTTTGAGAGCAAAACGCGTTGGAAGATCCGGGGATATTTCGCGAACCGATTTGATATATAAAGATATACATGTGATATTGCAACTTACTGCTTGGTGGCGACGGCTGGACGTCGGGAGCTCCTGGGTGATTTCTCGAGATTGACTGCGTTGACTGCCGACGAAAATTGAGAGTCGAGAATTCACTTGTAGAACTGAATGGTAACGTAAGTTGATGTAATCGAACGTTAACTGCGTCGATGAAAAAAAAGAGAGTCGAGAATTCACTTGTAGAACTGAATGGTAACGTAAGTTGATGAGATCGAACGTTAACTGCGTCGACGAAAAAGAGAGCGAGAGTTCAAAATGTCGTGGTTTATATAGGAGTCTTCTAGGATGGATTTCTTGTGGGGTGGGTTAGGTTGGTTGTTTCCAAGGTTTTGGTTGGTGGGCTACCCTTCCTAGGTGATCAAATTTTTAGATTTCCAAAATTTAGTTGGAGGTTCGCGCATTAGTTCGGCTCCACCCGCAACGTAGATCCTATCGTACGCTTGTTTATTGGTGTTCCATTACTGCCTGTAGGGCAGCATGATTTTTCTACGATTATTTATTGGCAAGTTCAGATCTTCACTTGCCCGCCCCGTTTCCTAAAGAAAGGGCAAGATCAGTCTCACGGTACCTTCCAAAGAATATTATTTGCGTTATCTATTTTGTTTGTCGGCGATTTCTCTTTTTTTATTAGAGGTTGCAGGAAACACGAATGCTAAAAAAAAATAGATAGAGCATGTTTCTATTGTCTCTTGGGGTTGGAAATTATTGGGTTTAATAAAGGTTTATGCATTCGTCCTTCCTGCATATGTTGACACGATTTCCGTGTAGATTGACTTCTATGGTTGGGTGAATGAAAGGATAAAGAGTTCACCGTGTAAGTTGACTTCTATGATTTTGAGATCAAGTTACTAAGTATTGATAGGAGGAGTGATGGAGCGAATAATTCAAATAGTGACTGAGAAGTCTGAGGGAAAATCCGTTCCAAGATTCGGGGGTACTTCGCGGATTGCTTAGATATATAAATACGTGCGACTTACTGTTTGGCGGTGGTTGGACCTCGAGAAGTGTTCTGCGATCTCCTTGGGCTTACGACGTGGAACTTATAGTTGTAGACACGGTGAGCTGCCAGGTGATCTTTTGGGATTCACTTATACTGACAAGGGAAGTTCGGCAAGTGTAAAATTCAAAAAAATCTGTAACTTTGCATAAGTTTAGACTAGATGGACCTAATCACGAAGCAATTTTTTTTAGCGGCTGATATTCGGTTTTAAGGGTGGAAACACCCTCTTGAAAAAAATCTGTGTTTACGTTTCTGAGTGAATATCTCCGAAACAATAAGAAATATCGAAAAATGTTTTAA
>JANQDE010000385.1:26959-37439 GCA_037157785.1 Cephalotes varians | reverse complement strand
TATCACTTAATTCCATCACAAGAACTTTTGGTGATAGACTATGAACGCCGCATAACATTTTGTGAATGGATACATGGTGCTATGGAAGATAATGACTTTCTGTGCAAAATACTTTTCTCCGACGAGGCTACTTTTATGAATTCAGGGCATGTGAATAGACATAATATGCATTATTGGGCCGTTGAAAATCCTCATTGGATGCGATCAATTCCATTCCAACATCGGTGGTCTTTAACTGTTTGGTGCGGAATAATAGGAAATCTTGTGATTGGACCCTATGTTTTTGAAGTAACTGTAAGGAGTAATACAGTTATTTTATAAAGTAATATTTTCTGTTTAATTTAATAACTTTTCTAATTTATGTTTGTTTCACAGAAATTAACTGTGAAAGCATACTACTTGCATTGTATATTGTATTAAATAATTTTTTATTTTTTTACTATTACAAATTTTGCATACAAGAAATATAATAAATTTTGATGCTATTATGTATAATGAATATTATATATAAAATATTATAATATTATATATAATATTCATTATATATAAAATACATGTAATATTGATCGTATTTTGTCGTACGAAGCGGCTTGCTCATCGAGCGATCGATTGCATTCATAAGTAAGAATTTCTTATGTCAATATGCAATCGCTCGACGAGGGTGGCCTCCGTTTGGACACGAATCGATTGGACACGAGCCATTCACAGCGCTTGAACAGTGGAAAGCCTCTAGGCATCGGTCGCTGTAGTTGGTGGTGTCCAATCGAGACGTAGTCAATCGGGATACTCTCGCTCGACGAGCAAGTCGGCTGCTTCACCGAATTCGAAGATTCAAGTCTCTCAGGCTGTCGACAATCGTACGGCGTGACGGAGTAGGAAAGAAGATAGTACGTCTGTACTCTTCTACTGTTCGAAAGTAGCCGAAACGTCGTGCTCACACGTACGTGGCTCGCCTTTCGTGTGCGTGTTCCCCACCATCCGTTGCTCGATGTTGTCCAGCTCGAAACTGGCATCACTGTTCCCCATACTAGTATAAGAGAGAGTCCCGTTTAGACACGGCTCAATTGGACACCACTAATTACAACAACCTAGAGGCTTTCCACTGTTCAAGCGCTATAAGTGGTCGTCCAATTGAGCCGTGTCCAAACAGTAGCCACTCTGGTACAGCGGCAACACGGTAGTCAAAACTAAAGATCTTAAGTCTGTTTTTTATTCCTGCATTCTCTGAACTGGTACACATAGTGCAATAAATTGAAGTGAAGTAAACATATGTTTACTTCACTTCAACTTATTGCACGGTGTGTACCAGTTCAGAGAGTGCAGAAATAAAAAACAGACCTCTTATATCAGAATCTGGACACGAGAGAGAAAACTTTTGATTGGTCCATCATTTGTGGCAACTCCCGCTCAAACTTCCTTCCGATAATCTTATAAATTCAGATAAGAGAAATATATACATAAACTTTTTAGAATTATTTTTTGTATTTTTAACGAGGGACTTGGTTAGGTGGCGTGCGGGAGGTCGCAGGTGTGAGTGAAAAGCGAGAGTACAATTTAGAGAAATAAATAAGAGTAAGAAGCGAGTAAGGGAACGGTTAGAGAGGAGATAGGTAGATAAAAGCGAAGAGAAAGCGAATAAGTGAAGACAAAGGTAGGCGGAAAGGAAAAGATAGGTTGCGGGAGAGATTTTATGAGAAGAGAATTGAGGAGGTTATGGCGGGAGGTGACGCAGTAGAAGGGGCGATAGGTAAAGTAGGAAGAACGAGATTAGAAGATAAGCAGAGGAAGTTAGTGATAGAAAATAAAGAAGGGGAGGAAAAAGGTGACACTTAGGTTAACGGAAAGCAGAACAGAGAAAAGAGAGAGTGAGAAAATGAAGGAGGAATTAAGAGAGTTCATAAAGGAAGAAGTAAAGATATTAAAGGAGGATAGGAAGAATTATTTTGAAGGAATAGAGGAACTGAAGGTAAAGGTGAAAGAATGTGAGGAAAAGATAGTAAAACTGGAGGAGAAGTTTGAGAAAATAGAGAGGTGGGTAAAAGGAGATATAGAGGAAAAAGGGTTAAGTAGAAGAGAAGGTAGTGAACAGGACGAGGATAGGAGTGTAGTTAGCGATAGAAGCAGGGGAAGCAGTAGATGGATGAGTATGAAATCTATAGGGAGAGATAGTAGATTAAGTTGCAGGGAAGTGGATAGACTGAAAAAAATGAGTAAATGATAAAGAGAGGGAAGAGAGAAGGAATAATGTGATAGTAAGAGGAATAAGAATCCCGAAAGAAATAGAAAAGGATAGAAAAGAGATTAGAGAATGGGCGAAGAGTGTAATAAAAGAGAAGATAGGGATAGATTGCAAAGTCATAAGTTGTAGAGAAAGGAACAGTGTTAGTAATAAAATTGGAAAATGAAGAAATGAAAAAGGAAATAATGAGAAACAAGTAAAAACTGAAAGAAGATATAATATTTATAGAGAGAACGATGTAAGTTGGGAAGAGAGAAGAGTACAGGAAAGAATAGTTAGATGGGCGAAAGAGCAGAAAGAAAAAGGAGTAGAGATAAAGATAGGGTTCAGAAGAGTAAGGATAGAGAATGTTTGGAGAAAGTGGGCAGAGATTGAAAAGGAGGAGAATGAGAGGAGTAAGAGAGAAGTAGAGAAAGAGAGGGGTAGAGGAGGAAAATAAGAATTTCAAATAAGCCGGGAAGGGAGTAAGGAAGGCAAAAGAAAAGAAATAGAGTCGGAAAGGTAAAGAAAAAAGAATAGGAGGAGGAGATTTTTTTGTTTTGGAATGTGGCGGGACTAGGGAATAAGGACAAGGAGTTTTGGGGTTATGTAAAGAGTTTTAAATTTGTAAGTCTGTGCGAAATATATATATATATATATATATATATATATATATATGGGTGAACGAAAAAGGATGAGAAGGGTTAAAGGAGAAATTGCCAGAAACACATGAGTAGATGTGCAGCTTTGCAGTAAAAAAGAGGATTAAAGGGAGAGCAAAGGAAGGTTTCATAATAGGTAAAAAGAGGGAATGGGTAAGAGGGGGTAGTTAATAATATAATAATATAATAATAATATAATAAGTTAATGATAAGTAAGGAGAATGAGGAGTTGATAATGACAGAATTAAATATCGGAAAGGAAAGGTTAAAAATAGTATATGGTAGGCAAGAGCATAGAAAAATAGGAGAAAGGATAAATGAATTTATAGGAGATGAAGAAGAAGGAAACATAATAGTAGGAGGAGATTTTAATGTAAGGATAGGGGAACTAGGAGGTAGAAATATAGAGGAGGAAGACATAGAGAGATATAGTAAAGATAAGGTGGTAGGAAATGGTGGCAAACAGTTGGCCGAATGGATAATGTAAAAGGGATGGTATACGCTAGGTAACTACCGCCGGGAGCGCCACTTGTCGAACATTTGTGGCGTAACAGGGGTGGTAGCAGACAACGCAAAATGGATGCTCCAAAAGACGCTGCAAAACATAACCCGGTTTTTAAACAAATTCATCGGTCAAATCGTTATTGTTGTGTAGTAGGTTGCTTCAATTCAGAAAGTAAAACCCGAAACTTCAATTTTATAAATTTCCTAAGCGACCTCATGAATTCGAAAGGAAGAATAGGTGGATCAATGCTGTACGTCGTCTTGGGTAAGTATTTGTTTATTCATAGTAATTTATTAATTTGTGTGTAAAAGAATAGACATAAATAGATATAAGGTAAATAAAAGTAATAAATATTAGGTAATAAGTAATAAGTGTAATAAAAGTAATGCAAATGTAGTATAAAATTAATAAATAATAAAACACAAATTCAAAAATATTTATATAGATAAACCAAAAATACAATTTTATTTAATATTTTGTTTTTAGAAGCAAAAAAAGAACCATGGCAGCCAAGTGACAATTCCAGGATTTGTAGTGCTCACTTTGAGAGAGAGACAAAAAATCAAATGATTGTACAAACGTCTCCTACTATCATTCTTTAATATTTTACTCGAATTTATAGTACCAGGTCAGAATGGTCAACCAAAATATTTCAAGAAAGTATCAAGAGAAAATAGATTATTGCTGTTTTTAATGAAATTGAAACTTGGATTAAGTTTTTCAGCATTAAGCTACGTATTTGATCTTTCAAGACAAATAACATCGAAAATATTTTTCAGTGTTTTGAAAACTTTAATTGCAAACACAAAAAGCTGGTTGTTTTGGCCTTCGAAGCAGGCAATTAAAGAGACAATGCCACATAGAAGAGTTTTAGAGATTAGGAATTATCCCAACTGTCGTGCCATCATAGATTGTACAGAATTGGCATGCGATACTCCACCAAAAGTAGAGCAACGAATACTGATGTATTCAAATTACAAAGGTGGCTTTACAATCAAATTTTTAATTTGTGTTAGTCCATCTGGACTAATTACTTTTGTTTCCAAAGGCTATGGTGGTCGAGCCACAGACAGTTTTATAACAAACAATTTCTGAATCTTTTGGAACCTGGAGATGAAGTGATGGCCGACAAAGGGTTTCACAAATTAAAAGTGAACTGCTTCAACGACAATGTACGCTTGTAATGCCACCTTTTGCATTAGATCCGCAATTCTCACGAGAAGATGTTATTGAAGGATACAACATCGCATCAGTAAGGATTCATATTGAAAGAGCAATCCAAAAAATCAAAATATTTAAAATTCTACAACATATTAATGTTGAACTTTTTGAGAGTATTGATGACATTATGCACATTTGCATACTCGTCAATAATAAGGAACCTTTGATTGCAAAAAATAAGTAATATACAACATAATCTTTTATTGTTTATATAATATTTTATTTATATAATAAGTTTATATAATATAACATATAATAAAAAGTTTATATAATATTTTATTTTTATTATTGTTTATATGAACATTTATTGTTTATATAATATTGTTTAGCGAATAATATTTTTTTTATCGAAGCATGTTTATTGTACACACTATTTTTATATTTTTACAATAAAACTTTAGAATTAAAATTATATGTGTTAATTTAAAAAAAATTTTTTTTTAACGTAATTTTACAACTAAGGCGCTTGCAATAAATTAATAAAATAACTATAATAAAAATGTTCTATTTTAGGAATGACTTCTAATAAAAAACTTTCATCTCTAGGRACTACTAAATGTACATAATCGCTACTGGAATAAACTACAAAGTGACAAATGTCAATTCCTAGAATGTACATCGACACTTGCACTTGCGTATAATATTGATGATTTCTTTTTAATTTTACATTTCCTTCGTCAAAAATTAAATATTTTACAAGACTTTCTTGTTTTTCTCTATCTATTATTTTGCAGTCTCTACGAGAACTTGGACATTTTATTTCCAAAAGTTCGAACGATTTATTATTCCTAAGTATACCGTTTGGACTGCATGCTAAAAATGGTTGTTTCGAAGAGACAACTAATCCAACTGAGACTGTTGCTCCTGTCTGTTTCTGAAAAAAACGATGCAGCTATTGGCTCCATTTCAATTCCGTATAACATATCTGAAGTCTTTTTTCCTTTATATTTTTCTCTCACAAAGGCTGATGCTAGAGTTTCGTAATTGTTCTGTCTTGTTTTAATTTGGTGAGCCTTTGAACTGCACGTTATTCTCAAATGTCTCTCTTTGAACCATGTAGATGATTCAGATTGACCTACCGATTTTAAACAAATACTTAACCATTTAGATTTGTCAACATGAATTAACGAATACTGTGCTGCATACTGAGTTGGATATGTCATTTTTTTAAATTTAATTTTCACATCTGAATGTTCTAACACATCATAACTGTTGTATTTTTTGAAATTATTATTGTTCTGCAACTTATACGAATCTTCTAATAACATTTTAAGATCACGTTTCTAATCTCTTTTTTTCTATTTTATCTTTTTCAGCTATGCACTTTTCGTCTGCTTTGACCATTTCTGTCAAAGGGCTTTCAACATCTGCTAAATACCGAACTGTCCGAGTGAATACCGAAATTGGGGCTTTGTAAAAAATGTCTCTATCAGTTGAACATTTTTCACTTGACGAAAATAGCAATTCAATTCGAAATCCCTTGGTATATTTTTGTAATTGCTTTTCAGACGGCCTGTTCCATATCATGGGTTTGTTTGTCTTTGAAAAACCATTTTCGGTATTCACGTAAATGCATATAGCTGCAGCATGCTTGCAGTATCCCATACCCCCTTTGCAATTACATGAAGTATTTTTGATCGTCCTATTTGCGTTTAACTGAAATAATAAATTAAAAAATTATAACTAAATGAAAGAAAAATATTGATTTATATATAATACGCTTACCCTGTTTTATTTACACATTTTTATCATAAAAATATATAATTACCTCTATTTTTACTTTGTAAACATTTTCATTATTTTTTGTACTTGTAGCTCCAGGAGTTTCCCTTATAACTTGGTCAATAATTTGCCGATAATAATTTTCAACAGATTCCTCCTGTACTTCACTGACATGAAAGCTTTCTAGCAATTTTTTACCTTTTGATAGGCTTTTTGCACGGAAAACACTTGTATCGACTAATTGAAATCCAGTTTTTATAATCAAACTCATTTTTTTCGTGAAAATAACGCTCTCGTGTCATCAAAATCGCGATTGAAAATAACATTTTTCCTACTTCCTGTTTATACATGTTCGCTCTTGTCATCACCTCTTGTTCCCACCTCTGTTTTTAAAAAAATATCCGGTAGGCGGCGCTCGCGTTTCGCGCCCAGAGGTAGTTACCTAGCCTATATTTTGAATGAGACGATAGAAAGAGACTGGGAGGGAGAATATACATACGTAGGAGTTAGGGGTAATTCTGTTATAGACTACGTAGCAGTAAATGAAGGAATTCGCGATAGGATAAGATCATTTAGAATAGGAGAAAAGGTGGATTCAGAATCACTTACCGTTGAAAATAAAAATAGAAATCATTGAAGAAGAAGGAAGAAATCTAGAACAGGAACAAGAAAAGATAGAAAAGAAGGAAGAAATAGAAGTTGTCATTTGGGATAAGGAGGCAATTCAAAAGTATAATGAAAGAACGGAGGAATTGAGTAAAATGGAAGATCAGGAAGTATGTGAATTAAAAACAGTAAAAGAAAAATGGGAAAGGTTAAAAAGGATTGTGCACGGAGTCATGGTGAGAAGAAAGGTAAAAAGATGGAAGAAGAAGGAGATTGGACATAAGGACTGATGGGATAGAAGTTGTACAAGGAAAAAGAGAGAGATGGAGAGGATATATAAGAAATGGAGAGAAGGAAAAATAGGAAAAGAGAGATTTCTGGAAGAAAAAGTAAAGTTTAAAGAATTGGTGGAGAAGAAGCAAAATGAAAAAAGAAAAGAGGAAGAAGAAGAATTGAAAAAATTAAGAGCAAAGTAGAAATCTGGAGATATATTAACAAGAAGAGAAGTAATAAAACAAAGAAGGAAAACAAGATAGGAAAAGAGGAATGGAGGAAGCATTTTATGAGCCTGTTAGATGGTGCAGAAATAGGAATAAGGAAGGAGGAACGGGAGGAAGAAGAAGTAAAGGATATAGGGGGCATGTTAGAAGAAGAGGAAATTAGGACTGCTCTAAGGAGGATGAAATTGAAAAAGACAGCGAGAATAGATGGAATCCTGATGGAGGCCTGGAGATACGAGGAGAATTATGGACAAGATTGGTGGACCTATTAAAAACAATATGGAGGAAAGGAATGATTCCAAAGGACTGGAGAAAAAGTATTATAGTACCGTTATATAAGAGAGAAGACAAGGAAAAAGTAGGAAATTATCGAGGAATCTCACTACTATGCACGGTATATAAAATCTATGCGGAAGTTTTAAGAAACAGACTGGAGAGTGAGGCGGAGGAGAAGGATAGTGCCGGAAAGTCAGGCAAGTTTTAGGAAAGGCAGATCAACGATCGATAATATTATGATACTGTATCATATGATACAGAGAGAGAAAAGAAAAGGAAGAAAGAATGGAAAGATACATGATGTTTGCTTGAACGCAGACTTGAAAGCAGTTTTCGATAATGTGGACAGAGACATATTGTGGGAGGAATTGAAGAGAAAAGGAGTAAAGGAGCAACTGATGAATGGAGAAGATATATGAAGAAACGGAGGTAATGGTGAGAACGACGCAAGGATATACAAAAGGATTTAAAACAAGAAAAGGAGTGAGGCAAGGATGAATCTAATATTATTTAATTTGTATTTGGCGGAAATAGACGAAAGGATGAAAATGAGAGGTATAGGAGGCGTGGAATTAGGTAGAACTAGGATATGGAGTTTAACATATGTGGACGATATCGTGTTGGTAGCAAACAATAGGGAAGCGATGCAGGATATGATGAGTACTTTTAAATGTTTTTTGGTAGAAAGAAAATTGGAGTTATGCGCAGACAAGACTAAAATGCTAGTGTTCAATAGGAAAAAGAAAGAAAGGAAGGAAATATGGAAATGGAGAGATAAGAGGATAGAAAAGGTGCAAACATTTAAATATTTAGGCTTTATACTGAATAATAAAGGTAATTATAAGGAGCATATTAAGGAGTTGTGTGGGAAAGGAAGAAGGGCAGTGAGGAAGATTTAGGGATTAGGTGAAGGATTATGCAGGAATGACTTTAGAAGAAGATGGATCTTATTTAGATATTTAGTGCAGAGTGTTATGGCATATGGCATATGGAAATATGAGGATGGAAGAAAAAGAGGAATTAGAAAAGATAATGATGGATTATGTAAGATGGTTATTTGGCTTAGATTTTTGTACACCTAGGTTAGGTTAGGTTGTATGTCATAACAAGAGAGCTGGTAATGGACAAATTGAGGATAGGTTGGGGAATAAGAGCTAGGAGATACGAAAAAAAAAATTAAAAAAGGAGGGGTCGGAAGACTAGCGAAACTCTGCTGGAAAGAGAAAGAAGAATATGGATGGAAAGATGGATATGGAAGGGAAAGAGAAAAGTATTATAATAGGAATGGATGGGGAATAGAGGTGAGAGAAGTAAGAGAGGGTGGAGAAAACTTAGAAATAGAATTAATAAATAGAGAAAGGGATGTATAAAGATAATGAGAAGACAGTAAAATACCAAAGGCGAGGTACAATAGGAGATATAAAAAAATAAGATTAGAAGGAAGAGTTCCTAGGTATTTAAAGAAAGAAAATATAGAGGACTTGAAGAAAGGCGATGAAGTGAGAGCATTAATTAAATTAAGATGTGGAAATCTGAGCAGGCAAATAAATATTAGTTGGAGGAGAAATTAAGGAGGTGTATATTCTGCGAGGAAGATATAAATTGCATGGAGCACTTCGTAATGGACTGTAGAAAAACAAGGGAGGTTTATGGTTCTAGGGAATGACAGGGATAAAATCCTAGAGAAAATTTGGGATGAAAATTTAGAAAATATTAAGTGTAGCTTACTAAAGAAATTGTGGAAAGAAAGAGAAAAAGAATTAAAGAAGAAGAGAACATTAGAACAAAGAAAGGGAAGGGGAGGTAAATTTGTTAGAGGCGGGATTAGAATGACTAAGAAAGAAATATGCGATATAGGAGAAATAGGAATAGAAAGCGGATAGAATAAGGTAGATGCAGATTAATAAGGGAAAGTAATGAATGTGCAATAGTAAATATGAGGAAACGGAGCAGGGATAGTTGTAAATAGAGGTAATAGAAAAAGGAAAAATGAAAATAAAGATTGTAAAGAAGAAAAAGATAGTGGTATAAATAACTAATTCAGCGCGGGTGTTGAAAGAATGAATGAATGGATGGATGAGTGGTTAAGATTTATTGTAAACCAAGTCCCCTTCTCGTTAATTTTGAATGCTGAAAAGAAATAAATTATACAGGGCGATTCAAAACAACCCCGGTGTTCTTGTAAAGACGTATTCCAGACTTAATTTTGAAACGATTTTTCCTTTAGCAAAACTTTATCCGAAACTTAGTTTTTAAATTATAAAAGGAACCTCGAATTCGCGCTTTATGTTTACAAACGTGTTTCTTTCTTCGAGTGATTTGGATTAAAGATTAATCGGTTATTAATCGATCGTGATTAACAGTGAATACATTTGTTAATAAAGAATTTTCATTTTATCGATCACGTGCGTGGGTAAATCCGTAAATTTTATTGATACACGCGCGTTGAAATTTATTAAAAAAGGATTACTTCTGTGATTACTGTGTTKATTATTGTGATTGTGCGTAATGTGTTTCGTTATTTGAGTAATTTTCAGTCGCCGAAAAATAAACTGATAAGCAATTACCGATTCGTGCGTAAATCAAGTACGTGGGTAAATTCGTGAACGTGTCGGTACAATTTATAAAAGATATAAAAAGTTTGAGCTTATACACAATGTGAATTAGTTGAAAACGTGTAATCCCTCCAGCCACCACGATCAAGAAATTAATCATCTTATTCAGACAACATCAGTATGAAGACATCGAATCTCTACAAGATAATAATGCT
>JANQDE010000384.1:39168-80453 GCA_037157785.1 Cephalotes varians | reverse complement strand
GAATTATAACTTGGCGCCATTTATTTAATAACAAATCTTTTATACAAATAATATACATATTATTAGAGTTCATTATTAGATATTATTTGTAAAGTGCCGCAATATTGTGATATAACACTTAGGTTGAAATAATGGAAATATGTCACTTVGTTTTATTTTTTAATTGWRTTATTTTTATTAAAGTTATTATCACTTGGGTCAAAACAGCAGTRTTTCTTCCAAGCAACACGTAAACTTGTCGCGTTTTTTACCTTTTTTTAAAAAGGTAATTTTTTAAGATCCAATATACTCTAATATCATTGGCGGATCTATGAGTTCTATCACATAAGTGATAAAGAGAAGATAGGGAGACAATACTACATTTCTTGTTCTTGCTCTCCATACCACTTAATACTTCCGATAACATCTCGAGCTCTCTTCTGTCACAGTAAGTTTTTACACATCGATACCTACCTTCAGTAATTGACCACAAACTATTTTATTTTTGACATTTATAGAAATCAATTTAAGCTTTGACGCAATAAAAAATATTTTTAATTTTTGACTTATTCAATTTGGAGACTGAGAGAAGAGAGGTGGAGAAAATTAGATCTGTAAGCCTACTACATACATTTTGCTACGCTGAAGAGGATCCGCATCAGGATCGAAATGTCCGTATTATTGAGCGTTATTATATTTATGTGTACTGTAAGTTCAACATTAATTACACGCTAATTTTCAAATCTTGCGTGTTCTTGTTAGTTTGCGCAACAATAACTGCGAAGACCCGTACGGCGACATTATTGTTATTTTATAAGTTACAGAAATGAAAAATTTTTTTCAGATTAAAGTGTACATGGATACCTGCTAAATGATAATATACAAAACTCTCTCCACTCTCAATAATTTGGTAATACCACTCTGAGGCTGGCTCCCATGGAGCGTAACTTGCGTCAGCCAATCAAATCGTCTCAGCTGTCAGACTCAAATCTTGCGTATAGTAGCAGAGATAATTTGATTGGTTGACGTAAGTTATGCTTCATGGGGAGCCAGCCTGAGTTTAACAAACTTGCGGAACGAAATGATAGTCGCGCGCAAATAAACAAAACAATTATCGCCGCAATCAGAATATTATGCGACAGGAAGGGGGGAGCAAAAGTAGGAGAACAAATTATGATAGGGATAGCTTATCAATAATAGGAAGATAATTCTCCGGAAGTAGATTTGTATCACTTTGCTTGTTAATACTGAGACGCTGCTTTTTTATATAAATCATTTCCGAAACGACTCTCTTGCTCCATGATGGCTCTCTGTCTAATATGCGCATTCTATCCCAATCAAACTCGTATTTAAGATCTAGACGATGATATTAGATATTACAGATGGCGAGCTTGATTTTTTTATGTCGTTATAATGTTCTTTTACTCTGGTTTTTAGTAATCTTTTTGTCTGGCTCACATAGCTAGCCTCACAATCTTGACAGTCGATTTTGTGACGGGACAAGCCCGTCACTTGTAAATAGACTTATTATTATCTCTACTAGTTAATGCGTTATATATTCCGTTTATAATTCTTGCGTTGTATAGAGCCTTTACTTTTCAGACATTTCGTTTTTGCGGCATTTACTATTTATTTTCATTTAACTAAACGCTTGGCGATTCACGTATTAGAATTCATAGTGAACACCGACTATAGCCGCTGTTACCCGCCTATAGTACGCGCATACCTCAGCGCACAAACAACCGCGTCCCACACACCGACCCCGGACGGATCATAGGCCGTTCCGGGGTATATAAGCCGGCCGGTTTAGTCGGGACCGATTCCCGGCCCGAGCACTCGAGGAGCTGACTCGAGAGCAGGACCATTATCCGATATTTCGAGGTGCTGACTCGAAATCCCGCCGTCCGAGGTGTTGACTCGGATTCCGTTCCGGTCGAGGTGTTGACTCGACTTCCCGTCCGAGGTGTTGACTCGGATTCCGTTCCGGTCGAGGTGTTGACTCGACTTCCCGTCCGAGGTGTTGACTCGGATTCCGTTCCGATCGAGGTGTTGACTCGACTTCCCGTCCGAAGTGTTGACTCGGACTCCGTTCCGGTCGAGGTGTTGACTCGACTCCCCGTCCGAGGCGTTGACTCGGATTCCGTTCCGGTCAAGGTGTTGACTCGACTTCCCGTCCGAGGGTTCGACCAGGACTCCGTCCCGCCTCCGTCAAGGGGTTGACCCGACGTCCCCCCAGAGTCGCCGCGCCCGCCGCTCTTTCGACTCCGCCCGTCACGAGGCCGTCCGACCGTCGCCTCCGCGAAACGTTGTAAATAAACCCGTGTACATAGAAACCCCCCCCCGTAATAATTAGTTTGTAAAGTGCGCGCCGAGGCATATCCGCACCGAGCCTGTTTCGCGTATCGTACCTCGCCGATGTTTATCTCGCCGATAACGGCCGCCTGTAGCATATCAAAGACGAATAAAAGCATATTTGATTTATCCCGTACAAGTGTCGTAATTTCTTTTCCTTCCCTCCACCCGAACCTTGGCGTCGACCGAGCTGTCCGGTGAGTGGAAGGCCGGGCGAAGCCGATAGCAAATCGGCTCCGTTACAATTTTATAAACTATATCACGACACTGAGCCGAATTTAATTTATCCTTACCGTTTTTTATAAATTTAATTTTATGTTTACATTAAATTTAATTCTAAGAATTTGTGCTGGAGTATGCTAAATTTAACCCATATTTATCATTTTAATTTTTTTTAAATTTTCGAAAACCCCCTTAACGAGACTGTAAAGAATAGTTGTTCGTTTGAATCGTTAATGATGTTATAGCCCGAAAGGCTATATATGATAAGTATTAAACATTAAATATTAAATATTAAAATAAGTGAATCGCATAGCAACCGCGCGAAATGTCGATGCAGCAAGAAATAACGACCGCGCAAAGGCTATTGTGAAAGCGGAGGATTTCAGGAGGAATCAAGTCAAAAGCCGATTTACTTACGAAGGCGATTGCGAAAAAGCGCGAACATCGTGGAAGTGCAAGCTAGAATTTCAATTGTAAAGTCTTCGCTTGCACTCGGACTTTGAACTAATACTTTCGCAATTTGATTTCCTTGATCAGCGCCGGGACAATGACTAGGCTGATCAATAATCCGAAATACAGGGTTTAAAAGGATGAATCGCCAAAGCAAGGCGGGCAGTGCTAAAACAGAAATACACGTGTCACGTAAGGTCGCCGAGTTTCACGCAAGTATGCGAGCACGTGAGTGACCATACGCTATCTCCGAAACCCGAGACGCTCGACGTCGTTACGCATAGGTCGCGACGTGCCAGTGAAGTGCGAGTGATATCGGGTCAAGCGAAGCGAGAATAATCACACGACGATTGTTGAAATTATTATGTATTTTTATTAAAAATGTAATAAATCAGTTGAAAATCGAATAAAAAGTGGAGTGACCTCTTGTGATCTACGAGTCTTAACTCCTAATCTAGCGAGATCCCGAAAATTCCTTCTGCTTCTTACGCGGAGGGCACAACAATGATATTAAACATTCTTTTATATTTATGGACGATATATGATGCATATGATTTTTTAAAGTAGAAAAAGTTCGACTGAGAGAGTAACCGTTATTAATCAGAATGTTAATCATTTCTTCTATGTTCTTTGTATGATAACGTGGGTGAGACAGTAGCAATCCTATCCTACAAGTTTATGATAATACCTTTTTTATGTAAAGGATGGCTAAAAGATGGTTGGACTGAAAGTTGAAATATCGGAGTTCGTAAGTTTTTTATAGAGATCGAACGTTATAATTCCATTCTCGACAATCAATGTTACCTCAAGAAAATTTATTCGATCGTCACTACCAATCTCCATTGTGAATTTTAATCTCTCATGGAATGAATTAAACTAGAATGAGAGATTGGCAGGTAAGCGGCCGAGAGCAGCTTCTGCAATGCAACACCATATTTTAGTGTAATGGAAAAGAAGCGAATTTATAGACGTTTCATAGACCGCGCCGCCGCGGTCATCTGTCAGCGGTGATGCGTATTACTTCTGGGTTTTTAGTGAAGAGTTTATTTCAAAAGATAATAATTTGTTCAATGTTGTTTCAATATTGCAAAATCATTAACAATCAGTATAGAAAAATTAATTTAGATTCAACGTTGAAAAACATTTACACTTCAATATTCAACATTGCGATATCTCTGCAATATTCTTTCAACGTTCTGTGGGATCTCTATTTCTAATTTTTATTCCTAATATTTCTGTTTCTAGTATTCCTATTTTTAATATTTCGTCCATTGTGCGCAAAATCTAAGTTGTATGTAAAAAATGAGAGAGTCCCGTTCGCCCACGTTGCGATTGACCACAGCCACTAGCCGATGCCTAGAGGCTTTCCACTGTTCAAGCGCTGAGAGAAGAAGGTAAATGGAAAGGAATAAAAGGAAAGGGAAAGAAAAGAGAGAGAGAGAGAGAGATAATAGAAGAAATAAGAATTAAAGTTGATAATAGTAGTAATTGCAGCAGCAGCAGTAGTAATAGTGTAGTTAGTTAGTATTTATAAAATTAAAAATATAAATATTTAACAATATATCGCTTAGCCTATAAATTTAACTTATAAAATTTCTAAGATTTGTCATATGTAAACTTATGAAAAATATGTTATCATATAATTCAAAAAATTTTAGATAATATAAGAAATAATAATATAAGAAATAAAAAATAAGTTAAAAATATTTTTTATTAACTTTTTTTTTACAGATTACATCGTATTATCAATATTATTTTATGAATTTTGCAGTTTTTAAAGTTATTTCTTCCGTCTTCAATTTCTCTTTATTAAGTAATTTATTCAATATAATTATAATTTTCTCATTATCCGTCAATTGATTCTTATTGCAGATAATATGTTTAGCTTGTTTAATTATGTCAGGATCCATTTTCAATGTGCTCCACTGCTTGTCGCGTTTTACAGATTCAGTGCGAACGTACTTTTCGTAATATCTATCATTATCGTAAGTGTACAGATTATCGTATGGTTTAATACTGATTTTACCATCTCTTAGAAAATGAGGAAATAAAAGAATTTTTTTAGCGAGAAAGCTGAAAGGGTTCCAAACCCGCAGCAATCGCGACTTACAACAAAAACAATGCCTGAAAGGCTCACCAACCGCTACATCTTCAATGTAGGTAACCAAACGTATTCGAGAGATAAGTCCGACCAATTCGGCTTTAGACAGAATTTCAGCAGTGTCACTGACCGCCAAACCATTGAGCAAATTAAACAACACGATAGCAATGAAAAAAACAAACAATATGAACACAATGTGACTCCAAACGGGATGTGAAATGAACGGGATATCATTGGCATCGAACTCGCCAGTGAGCATGATGATAGTTTTAAAAAGTGAAAGACCAGGATCGGGAAATTTCGTATTATTGCCGTCTTTAAAGAGCGTATAGAAAGCCAGAGCAAACGCGAGAATAAGAAACAGATAGGGAAACAAAAAGCGCATAAAATTAAAAGAAACGGTCCGGAACATTTCGATGCCAGTCGATAAGCGTGGATGCTGACTGATGAGGATCACCAGTTCCCAAGCCGACAGCAGGATTACTACGGCACCGACTTGAAGTCCCGCACCACATAGCAAAGCAACAGTGAGAGTAATCAGCATGATTTCCAACCAATTTCTTAAGCTCATTAGATAACGCTTAACACAGGAGATAAATTGAAAAATCTCTCGGAGGATGAAAAACAACAACATCACAGTAGTGGAGGCCCATAAAAAGTTATTTTGATACCAAACAATTTGCCAAGTACTTCCTAAAGCTATATTGGATTTATCATTGATCTCAATTTGTGTCCCATTTTCTATTCGAATCTCATAAGTCATGCTTAGGATGTAAGCATTTAACAGGAGATAAAATATCACGTAAAAGACAAAATTTGCATATAAAACGTGCCGTATTCTATGCCACTTGAGATAGAGAAAAGAAGAGAGCAGCGGATGTTTCAATAGATGTTTTAGACCACCATTACTGGCGATATATTTGAACACTTCCATTTCGCGAATCACTCGATGAGTTTTATCACATTCCGTGAGAACATCGTGCGGCATCAAACAGTGATAATTAAATTCAATCGTGTACTCATTTGTCCGATCTTTCCGCATTTGCAAACAATCATCGAAGTAGCGTGATAACGTGTGTGCTGAGATATCTGCGATAGGTGGTATATTGAACTTGTTCATGTGACCAATGTAGCTGCCCCGATTGAGAAGTAAAATTACCGCTTCTTGACAGCCAGCTCCGGCTGCGTAATGTAATGGAGTGTTGCCTTTATCTATAAAATAGATATGTAAGTTGTAATAAGAAAAATTGATAAAACTTGCAAAAAAACATTCTGAAGAGCGGAACATAATTTAGATCTATTTATTATTTAAGTGCTATTTGTTTTATTATTTGTGACATTTATATACTCACTATCACTACAACGAACGTTCACGTTTTCTTGTTCCAAGATCAACTTCAGACATTCTAGCCGATCGGACATGTTGTCGATTCCTCGTTTTTCTGGCATTCCCAACTCTAGACAGGCACTCATGATCAAATCATTAACCACATTTGGCTCCGTTTTCAGCAATACTTGAAGAATAGCATGATCACTCTGCTGAACGGCCGCTTGTGCAGCTTTCTTTATGTTAAACTGTTTCCCCTTAAGTTTTTCCAAAATTTCAATCGCAACTTTGTAAAAACCTCGTTGTGCAGTCATCTCCAACAATTCTTCGGCTATACTATGGAGAATCTCTATCTTGACAAATTCCATATTTTTTAGAAAGTTTGTCTCATCGTTTGCGATCAGATAGTACTTAAGATCGTGCACATTTACTTCGCGATTTTCGTGTTCGAGCGGCAACGATATACCCGGTAGCATCTGCTGAATTACTTCTCGTGTCGTCTGGTCATTGTAATCTTTGTAAGTATCAACGTCTGGACATTGTCGGCTTTTCTTCAGTATCAGTTCTACCATATCCCGCTGACCTTTCATCGCTGCCAAGTGGAGAGCTGTTAAACCCTTGCTATTTGGAATACTGGCGCTGGCACCGTTCTCCAGCAATAAATCGGCGCAAATCAGGTCATTTTTTCTTACTGCGATATGTAAGGCAGTCTGCTGCCCCGCTTCGAGATTTGGATTTATTGTCGATTCCGCTAGTAAAGCTGCCAATGTGTCCACGTATCCGCCTTCTGTGGCAAAATGGATAGGAGCGCGATTATGCAGTTCATTCACTCTGTTAGGCTTCGCATCTTGACGCAATAAAAATTTCACAAACTCTGTTAGACCATTTTTGCTAGCTATATCGAGGAATGTTTCTTTCGTATTTGGAAATATATAATTGACGTTCAGAATAGGTGACTGTTTTTTCATATCATGTTCTATGATATTTTTGAAAGAACGGAAATTCTTGGACTGTAAGGCATCTAACAGTAACTTGTAAAAAACTTGCGCACTGTTTAAAGTAGGCTCGGAGACATTCAGCAGACGGTCCTGCAATGAATCCTCTTCGAGATCCATTTTTCTATCTGAAAATAAAATTTTAAACTTAAATTTTAATTTGTTTAAATTTTAAAAAATATTATTGTAGATAAAAATTTATAAATATATGAAATATTTATTTAACTAATTAAAAAGTCGCCTAACGATCAAAGCTAATGTTTCTTAAGTAATTTTATTTACGTTTTCAAATTTATCAAACTAAAAAATAATGAAATATTTAAATCTATTTTTTAAAAAGAATGAGATTTGCTTTAAATAAGACAGGAAGAATTATTAGATTGGAAATTATTACAATACTCTCTAAATCGAAATCAATAAAATTTCACTGATTTCAGTGCTATACTTATAACTATATCAATCAGTGAAATATGCACTGTCTTTCAGTGATAGTACACTGATTAGTGAAAGTATTCCCCTCTTAATCAAAATCGCTGAGAAACAGTGAATACTCACTAATAATCACAGTTATAAGTATAGCACTGCAAATCAGTGAATAATACACTGATTCCTATTTAGAGAGTAGAGTATTAATATTAAGCATAAAATTAATAAAGATAATAAATAGCGAATAGCATAATTGTGTTGTTCGAGTGAGCAAAGTGTCAGACGTAGATTTTGAATGAAAATTAACAGTCAGACATAGATTTTTGGAGTCAGAATTTAATTGTAATAAATACTTTTTTTATCTTCAACTAGATATTATAATACATCGGATATTCTCATATATCGGATATAATTCTAAAAATTTATTATTGGTATATCTATTGAGGTTAATGTAAATAAAATAATTAAATAAAATATTTCTATATACAAATTTGAATACAAATTTTCAGTTTATTTTTAAACAACGCACCGATTGTTTGTCAGATTTACAACGCAATTCTAAACTAAAATAATAATCTCACAAATTAAATTTTCGTCATTTCGATAAATGATGCTAACAGCATTTTAAAAATCTGTAAATAATTTATTGCAAAAAATATTATTTTAGCCAAGGTTTGAATTTGGGACTTCATGCCTATCCGGGGCGGGCTTAAAAATGCATTTTTTTTTCATTTGATTGATTTATTCATTACAGTCTAGATTTACTTATTATTTAGTATTGTTTATATACGTCGTTTATATACATCTGAAAAATGACGTTATTTCTCAGTATATTACTGGTTATTGCGATAAATATTATCATATGCCTCGGTGATTAAATTGGTAAAGACGCCCGTCCCGGATTTTAATATGCTATTAGCATCATTTATCGATCAAAACTTAATTTGTGAGATTATTATTTCAGTTTATAATTACGTTATAAGTCTAACAAACAATCGGTGCGCAGTTTAAAAATGAACTGAACTGAAAATTTGTATTCAAATTGTTAAAATTAAAAATATTAATAATATTAATAATAATAAGGCTTAGTAAATTATAAAATTAAAAACAATACCATTAGAGGGCTAATAAGCCATGCTGGATAACTTTGCAATTTCAACTTTTTTTTGTGTTTATTTATATTTTTTGTGTTTAAAAACAATAATATAATAATAAAATAATAATTTAATTAAAAACAAACGTTTCAACCTTTTTTAACAGTCATCATCAGTGTGACAATTTTGTACCTGGATCGCATACAGTTCTTTCTCATTTAAAACGCTCGCTCGCAATAATTGTATAGAGTTATTGATGTGAAATTCTTAAATTATTAATTGTTAATCCAGTGTGTTTTTTCCTTTTCCTCATTTTAAATTGTAGATTTGTCCTAATGTGGATCATGGTGAAAATCTTGAATTTATTTATTGATAACTTTTTTTGAATAAATAAATATTATACAGTATTTGTAATTTCTTTAAATTATGATCTTAGAAATTTGTAAAAAACTTACATTCTTGATTCAAAACACTCCTTAGCCTCATTAGATGTTATATTTTTTACCAATATACTTTCTGATTAGATAATAAGCATTGAAAAAAGATGAGAATTGATATCGTATAATATCAATATTCTATCAATCTATTCGATCAATTTATTAAAGCAAGAAAATTTGTCATGGATTCCACCTTTTTTATTTTTAACAAAATTTTCTATAAACAAATTTTTGGCACTTCTATGAGCTTTCCTCTATCGCTTATTAATGTGGATCTAATCATGCAAGTAATCATGTTGAAACCTTAGTAATAGAGACACTTCTATTCAAACTTCCGATATATTATAAATACATAGACAATATAATTTTAGCGAATAATGCGTTGGATATGGTACTGCAAACATTTAACTCGTTACACAAAAGATTACAATTTACAGTTGAGATAGAAAAAGAAAACAAGATTAACTTTCTAAATGTTTTACTAATTAGAGATAATACCGTCATTATTTCTTATTTCTTTTACAAATCAAGCTCTTTCGGGGAGATTCCTCAATTTTTACTTCCGCCATCCCGTAACCCACAAAAAAGGTGTCATCATCGGCTTCACAGATAGAATCATTAAACTATCACACCCACGATTCCATCAAAGAAACTTTACAGAAGCTATTTCCCTTTTATCAAAAAATGGATATCCAATAGAATACACTTTCAGGACCATAACAGCAGGATTAAATATTGGGCATATAATTCAAATACAAGAATTACAGAAAGATCCAACCAAAAAAAAGAAAAAGTTTTTTTACAGTTCCATACGTGAAAAAAATTTTAGAGAAATTTGTGAACGTTGACCAAAAAATTAAATTATCACATAGCATTTACCATCACTAATACATTTAAAAGTTTCATAACAACCGGAAAAGACAAATTTGAAATACTATCCTACTGCGACGTAGTTTAAAAAATTAACTGCATGGACTGTGACGCTTCATGTGTGGAATAAATGAAAAGATGTCTTCAAACATGGGTTCAAGAATACAAATCTGACATTAATAAAAAAAAAGTCTTTATTTATTATATCGTGCCATCGTTTAGAAAAAAAAACATAAATTTGATTGAAACAACATCCAAATTCTCGATACGGAATCATCATATAAAAAAAGACTTATTTCGGAAATGGTTCATAAAATTACAACACTCAGGGCTCAATAAATAAAGCGATACAGAAGACTATGTTTCAGATTCTTACCTACCAAACCTCAATCTCCTAGCCCCCACCTAAAACAATTCCTCCTTCCTTTTTCCTTCTTTCACAGTTTTCCTTCTTACATCCAGATTTAACATCCTACTTAGTCTAACAGTTTTCTCCATACCTTTCACATAGATAATAACTTTGACATAGTTATTCCAATTTTACAATAAGATTCTTTGATGTTGCACACTAATTCGACACATTATCTAAGTTTTTTTACAAATTTCTAAAATCATAATTTAAAGAAATCACAAATATTGTATAATATATATTTATTCATACAAAGTTATCACAAATAAATTCAAGATTTTCACCATGACCCACATCAGGACAAGTCTACAACTTAAAATAAGGAGAAGGAAGAAAAACACAATGGATTAACAATCAATAATTTCACATCAACATAACTCTACACAATTATTACGAGCGAGCGTTTTTAAATGAGAAAGAACTGTATGCAATCCAAAGATACAAAATTTTCACACTGATGATAACCGTTAAAAAAGGTCGAAATGTTTGTTTTTGAATTAAATTATTATTTTATTATTGTTTTTAATTCTACGAATAAACACAAGGTTGCAAAGTCATTCAGCATGGCTCATTAGCCCTCTTATTTAAGTTGTATTATATATATAAATGATTAGGCACGGAGATCCATGACATTTATAGGATAGGCATTCTTCTTTCATTTGATTGATTTATTTGTTACGGTTTAGATTTACTTAATATTGTTTAAATAAAGTAATATATATAATAATGTGTTAAAACTTGTACGAATTGTACGTTAAAATTCAGAATAAATATGTTCAAATTCATAAGAATAAGATATCAAAATTTATACAACTCATTTATTAAAATTCATGCTTATAATATGGCTATAATGTTATGGCTATACTCATAATATCAATGGTTGAGTTAATGCTTAATAATTATTTTGCCTATGATTGGAATAGATCCTTAGATCTAGAAGATATTAATAGCAGCAAGCGCTTATTCAACCGTTGTGTTTTCTGAACACAACCATCGCAGAAATTGTACACGAGAAACAATAATTCCGTTTTAGTGAAAACTTTTTCGTTTACATTTCTTTTATGTATGTAAATTTGTCAGTTACTCATCAAAAGCTATCGAATGAATTACTGTCACAATATCGCGTTCTAATGTTGAATACATTGACATAGTTTTCGTATGGTTTCTGCAACGATAATGCTACAAAGGCGATGCGAAAGTATATGCGCCGATTTCTAAACAGAAGAATGCCGGATCGGTAAGTCATTACGTTGACTTTTAATAGGCTGCGAGAGATCGGTTCATTTTCAATTCATTAAAACTTATTAAGAGAAAATTTACAAGTAGAAAATTGTGTTCTGCGCTACTTTGATAACAATCCTGATACCAGTGTTCGAAGAGCATCAGCTGCATTATAAGTGCGTTATAAGTCTGCTGCAGCAGACAATCTGGCGAACTTTGAGAGGTGATAATCGCCACCTATATCATATTCAAAAGATGCAGAATTTATTATCTCATAATTATTTCAAGAATTTTAGCAATTTGTTTATTGAGCAATTTTACATTGATAATTCATTTTTATCAAAAATAATGCGGATGAAGCTACACTTACAAGAGGAAAAATTATTAATCAAAGAAATTTCATGTAAGAACATATGAATAATATGAATAATAACATATGAATAATAACTTAAGACTGTTAAGGAAGATTTCATGAATGCTGTTTAACGTTTGATTCGAAATTTGGAACAAGTCTCTAATGGGACCATTTTTTTTATTCAACAAATTAAATATAGCCGGATACAGATTTTAAAAAAAAATTACATTTTTAATTGTTTAGAAGACATTCTTCTGCAACAACGGATTGAAATATGATTCTAACTGAATAGATGTTCTGCAGAAATTATCTATAAATATACTCGAGTTTGACAGAAATCCATGACAATGGATTGAACATGAAAGAATATCTTTAGCCATCCTAATCATTCGATTTGACATCATTGGATTTCTGATGTGTGGGAAGTTCTGAAACAGGAAATTTACTTGCTACTAATCAACTCGAGAGAGCAATCGATTGAGTGATTGAATCGTAGCTGCAGTGCACCAAATATCATCAAATCAGTTTGGCTGTAATACGAACTATCAGTGTTAGATGCAATGCTTGTATTGCTGCAAGAGATTAACATTTTGAATATTTATATTAAGAAAGTGACAACGTGAATAAATAAATAAATAAAAAAGTGAATAAATAAATGTGAATGAGTAAGTAATAAATAAGTATAAAAATAAAAACTACGTTTTTTCTCATTTTTTGTAATTTTTTGTAAAATGAAGCAAAAACGAGCATATTTCTGGACTTTTTTTTTTAGTTTATCGATTTTTTTTTATCCTTTACACGCTCCCAAAGTTTTGACATTTTAATTTAATTCAGGACATTCTGTATAAATAAGTTAAATTAAATATGACTAAACGCTTAATATGGCTAGTATGGTTTACTTTATAAGAAAATTAATGAATGTTTCCAGAAAATAAATAAATGAATGATTAAATCAAATATAATAAAATAATTATTTCTTTAAATATCGTAGATTCAGCAATAAAGTGGATTAAATATTATTCATTAATATTATTATATTTTATCTTATAATTTACTAACATAAGAAACGAGAGAAATTTAAACAGTTGCAAATATTTGTAAATTATACTATTGAATTTGAGTATTACTTTGAAAAAAACAGATCGTTTAATCTTCATTGCTCGAATTTCCTCTTTTTGTTAGTATAGAGAATCTTTTTATGGAAACGGTGTATAAAAGATTAGATAGACAGAGAACAAGACACAGAGTCACAAAGAATCATTGTGGCTTGCATTATATTTGCAAGCCGCCTAGTTCGTAACTGCGTGAATATGAGAGCTCTCATATAACGTGATCTCACCCTCACAATTGGAGTGCCAATTAAGTGTTCCACCATTATTCAATGATTGTACAAAAACCGTCACTGACATTTTTCTTTTTTACTTATCGCTTTACAATAGACTTACCTATCCAATGAAATACGAATTTTGGGTTTGTCTTTGATTGCACGTATATAATAAAAATACGTCCGGACATCCGCTTCCTGTATTTAGAATTAATTCAGATTCGTAACATAAATGGTCGATGGAATAATTCTTTTGCTATTTCTCAATTAATGATTAAAAAAGAGCTGCAAGAAAAAATTCAAATAAATGTAAATTATATAATGTATGGCGAGATGGATTATTTAGAATTTTATAAAGATATTTTTATCTAAATATTTTTTACTTTCAAAGTATTTATAATAATTTGTCTAATCTCTTAATATTTATCTCAAAATTTATAATTAATCTAGTATCTCAATATTTATGTATGTATGTATATATATATATATATATATATATATATATATATATATATATAATAAATATATATATATTAATAAATATATATATATAATTAATAAATATATAATATATAATTATATATAAATAGAACTAAAATATATATTTACTAAATATTTCTTTTTTAATTTAATTTAATTAAGTTATAAATGCAAGAAATGCGACAATTATTCATGACTAATTAATACTACTTTCGTTTGAAACATTCTTCGACAGTACTAATAATTTTCAACAATATTCACATAAATTGATTAAAATAAAAAATATCCTCTACAATAATCTATTCGACAGTTCTATAATACACACCTGTTGAAAAGCTTTTTCCTCCTCTCACTATTAATATTTAATATATAAAAAACGCACTTTTATAATGTTTAAGCAATGCGAGAAATTGCGTGAAAAAGATTAAGCAAATTTCGTATGTTCTTTATAAAAAAGGAATTCTAAATTTTCTTGATTGAAAACTTTGAACTATTGCATATTATACATTTACAGTTTACGGTCCATTGTCAGGTATGTTACACGTAATTTACGTAGATTAACGAACAGGCACACTTGTGATTAATAATGCGTATGACTAAGAATTCTTCGTACTTAACATCTATCGTATTAGCCGTCACTTTGTCGACTCGCCCGTTCTGTAACATCGTCGACAAGAAAAGAGAGGGAGAAGAGTATCAAATGCTCTCCCTTCCTTATTGCGCTGCTAGCAACAGTGCCTCTTTTCACGATATATAATGCTTAACCGGTTCTCTTACGAATGAAAAATTCTTTAATCTCATTGGATTACAAAGTGAGTAAAAAAAAAGATGTCGTCACGCAAATGCGACGTAAACTATAAGAGGAGGTGAGAATTTCATGTAATTTTGTTGAAGTTTTATTCTTGTTATAGATAATAATTGTCAAGCAAAACTCGTAATTTATTAACTTTATATTCAGTTGATACAGTATAATTGATACTGTTGACAGTGTCAATTAATATTGATATACAAAAAATATTAAGATATTATATCTGTAATACGACATTATATCTGTAATAATGTACTAAAATTTTAAATATTAATTTTAATAATAAATTATTGATATGTTCATTATTAAATATACGATGAATTAGTAATGATTCTTCAATTATGAAAACGTTGATTTTAATTTATCAAAGTCCTGTATAAAATTTTAAATATAGAGAAGTATAAAATAATTCCTTTCAAATTTCCTAATTTCATAAATTTCTAAAATCCAAAAGAGTTTTCCCTAGAGTTTATCTTATTCATTCTATTAAAGGAAATATTTAAAAATTCGCTTTTATTTGTAAAATAATATTAAATAACGCCGATTTATAACATTAAATTTGACTATTTACATGTAAGAATATTAATTCTTTCATCTCCATTATTAGTCATACGCGATTTCGCAGCCTACGCACCCTAACATGTTCAATCTCTATCCTTGGTTTCTTCATCATCAACCTCGCCAAGTCCTGATGGAAAAAAAATCAGCTAAAATTAGGAGCTCACGCCATAGCGGACAATACAGTAACTTATTTTTCACACACACACACACACACACACACACACACACACACACACACACACACACACACACACACACACACACACACACACACACACACGAAAAAGAGAGTCATATAGCCAGATAAATTGTTCGTTTTTTGATATGTTGACTGCTGATAAATATTTGCTGACTGGACTATCATAATAAGTGACGGTAACAAAAAGACATTCTGTTTCATTCATTTTTTGTATTGCAAAAAACTTTTTACATTGAAAAAAAGAATAATTACTTCTTGCTGATAAAAAAATTGACAAAATATAAATGATAATGTTGTAGAATATCCATGGAATGTGTCAAAATTCTAAATCTTAATTTTAATCTTAATTTTAATTGTATTTTAATGAAAGCTTTAGTTTGATTAAAATAAATTAAAGTAATTGAAACTAAGCAAATCAAATGTTTTATTTAAAGCTATGCTCAGTTATATCAGTGCAGTTATTATATTATATTAATTTTTTTATTTTCACTGAGCAAATGTTAAAAAAATTAAAATTGATATGTTAAGAAATTTGAGATCACACAGAATATAACTTTTGACTTGAATATCAAAAATTAATTTCTTAACATAATTGACAGCTTGGAACTTGTTAACATTTTTTGTAGCATTATACTCATTGTAAATATTTATTATTAATTTTAATTTTTTTAACGTGTTGCAACTCATGATTTAATAAATTGAGAGAAAAATTTTTATATGAAGGAGGAGGACCAAAACTGTGATCGAAATGTTTGCAAATTTATTGTTAATCAAATAATAAATGTCGAATGATTGTACACTGATATCTGCATTGGCTAATATTAACTGTTTTCCTTTCTAATTTTGATATAAGAAATAATTTTAAATAATTAATATTTTTAAGAATATGGTTTTGTTGGAATACATATTTATTTTAGCACATATAATGCATAATTTTAATATATAATATTATAATATAATATTATATTATTTATAACCTACGCTCATATGAAGATTTGTAAAATTACGATTGTCTTTAATTTTTCATTTTTGCACTGAAATCTTCATATCATTCACGATATTCATTTGTGCTCCAGTTCTGCACGCAAAGCAAGCTATTCACAGGCGCTTGCGTTTCAGATTCTCCCAATCAACTGCGAGTCGCAAAAGGTGGGGAACGTGAATCCGGGAAACAGGTACATGCCATGATACCTTGACGTTTATTTCTCAGTCATAAGGCGACGCGTCTCAGATGTGTGTGTTCAACACGACTGTTAAAAGCATCCTATATAAAAATCGACGGTGATCGAGTCAACGTAATTATCTCATTAGAAGAATCATCGTCAGCTGTTCTCGCTTTACATTGAAAATATCTTGCCTCATTTGCAGACTTTTTACTGATACCGAGTAAGTCAACTTCTCTTATAAAGTCAAATATTGCTGTGATCGAAGATTAGATGAATACATTATACATTATATAATTTAGCATGAAAGCTCGCAAGAAGTAATTAAAATATAAATATTTCAAAAAGATAGATGAAATATAGTTAGTATAATGTATAATCGATAATAGTATTGACATAAAAAGATAATTGTGTAACAAAAAAATTGTACATCTCATCATAATACGTATTTTAAATGGAAGTTAATAGTGTCCAGACAGCATGTCCAAAATTGGGTCAGGGACGTCTTTAGAACGTCTTTAAGATGTCTTTAAAACGTCATTTAGATATCTTTTAGACATCATATCACAAGACATGATTTCTAAAAAAAATTCGAAAATCGTTTTATATCCCGATTTTAGACATGTATGCTGTCTGGATAATTAACAATAGTGATTAATTCATTGTATCTAGGCTATTAGGGAGGAAGAGAGAGAGAGAGAGAGAGAGAGAAAGAGAGAGAGAGAGAGAGAGAGAGAGAGAACAGTATTTCTTATATACTTCTAGATATCTCATAGAAATATATTATATTTTAATAAAATTTAAGTAATATTGATTGTCAATATAGCAAATAGCATAGATTTAAAAAATTAAAATTATGGATTTTTATGAAAGTATACATGGTATAGATATGTTTTCGAAATTTTTCGCTTTGGTAACAAATAATAATCAAATGATATTTATAATTATATTTTATTTTAATAAATTCTTATTTTATATATATATATAATTATATATATATATAATAAAAATTTTATATTGAATTTTATATTTTATATATTATATATATATATAATAAAAAATTTTATATTAATAAAAAAAAATTTATATTAATATTTAGTTATAGATCACAACATATTCAAAGGATATCCCCTACAATCTACACGGAGAAAATTTTATATCAAAAATTATTATGTACGGAAAATAATCTGAAGCAAAGATCATGAAGCAATTTCACATGTGAAAAACAATAAAATTGTAAAAATTTTTATAATTCCTTTATGGTCCGCGGCTCTATTGTCGTACATAGTAATTTTTAATGTATAGACATCCAATATTTTATAGATTTCAATAGATTTCAATATTGACATTAATATTTAAGAAAGATTGAGACCTTATTGCATTATACACAAATTTATTGTAATATCATATAATTACCCTATTATTGTAATATACAATAATTATCCTTAACAAAGAATTGTGCTAGTTATTACTTATATTAAATTCGAAAATAGTTGTTTGATCTTAATATAACTAAATATAACTAAAATAATTAAGTATATATAAAATAAACAAAATATTCTATTAAAATAAAAAAGAAAAATGTGCTAAATGTGCTAATGAATTTTTAAAGATTCTTTCTTTTTAAAGTTGCTTAATGCAACTAATAAAAACATATATTTTTATCACATGCTGTCATCAACGAATGCAATATAATTTAATGTCTACAAATAATAATAACGATATCGTGACAACATTACAATTTCCATCTAGATTGATATTGAAACCATACAAAAACAACGCTCATTTGGCACGCTTCTTCCTTCCTGTATATTATCTTTCCTGTATATTATCTTAATAGATATACATCTTTTATATAATTATTCATTTTATTTCTATTTTTTATAATTATTCCTTATTATTTCATATTTTGAATAACTTTAAAATTCGAATAATCTTAATTTATCACAATTTAGTAATAAATTAAGGAAGTGGATTTTTTTGTATATATCTGATTTATTATTTACTAATTATCTCATGTATCATTTATATAAATTGTAGATTGATAAAGAAGCGCAAAGAAAAGACACGATCTTTGCAGGAATTTGCTTTCTAAGATTCACGTTTGCGAATATTTCGCAATCTCTCTCTCCAATTTTGGCGATATCATGGCATACGTTCATACTGTATATACTCTTATATATCGATTGCCACTCTACTTTCATTCCCGTATTTGGCTAATGAAATGCTACATATACGCACGTGTACGTTGCGTATATCGATATATACTGTGTATCATCTCGATATGGATATACGAGAATAAAGTCGACAGTCGCGTTTTTGTCATAAGTACGTATTACATGATGTCATTTAGATACATATAGTATGATACGAATGAAAAAGAAGCAAATAATGTCGCTCAATTTAATATTCCTTATGAATATTTCTTAATTTCTAATTTTGTTTGACAGTATTGTTTATTTCAATCTTATCGATTAATAATTTTAATAATTAATAATTCTAATAAATATTAACAAAAAAAAATAATTCATAGAATTCACAGAAAGGATTTCAAAACGAGAAAATTTGCGAGTCTTATTTTAAATATATTTTTAATATTAATGTTTTATGATTTTGTCACTTTTACATTTTTTCTAAAATAATATTTCTCTTTATTTTTTAGCCCTTTTTTCGTTTTATTAAAATGTCGCAACTAATGATATAAAAAATTTAATATAAGTGAATAATGCACTCGATCACGTTTATTATATTCGGTGTGATATTGGGGATCAGTTATCATAACATCGTAGGCGATGCTTATTTAACCTCATAGTATTCGTCAGATTTTTTATTATATATTTAAAATCGGGATCTAATATCAAAAGTGAATAACATCGCTATGCGCGTGCAAATTATATGTATTTTCAAAATATCAGTTTTATTCAGAGAATGAGAGAGAGAGTTTTGGAAATGATAAAAAAAGATTTATTTTTATTTATTTTAAAATCAAAAATATTTAATATAATCTTTAAATCACTTTTAATAAAAGTATTTTCTTTTTTTATATTAATTTTATGTACTATTAAGGAAAACATAACATATAACATTATTTCTTAAGATTAAAAAAATGTTAAATTTGCATATAATTTGTATATAATTTTAATAATAGGGATCTCTGAAAACTCTTAGGATCCAAAATTGAATGTAAAATTACTTTGAAAAGTTATCTTACAATAAAGAAAAGAAAAATATAGGGAAGGATCCAAATCATTCTAATTCCATTCTAAATAAGAAACTTGTAATTTTCGGTAAAATTGCAAATTACTTAAAAATTTTAAAGTTTATTGGAGCGTACAATGTATTTTATACAATGTTTGATTGTACGCTATTTTACATTATACTTGAGGGTTATTTGATTTCCTATCTGCCATGAATCATCATTATTAGTCATCATATATTTGGGCACTTTTAAAGCTCTCTCTCGTACTTTATAATATAAAGTCAGAACTCGAACGATGGGCGATCGCCGAGAATACCCATCATGGACATGCTCTTATATGGTTCTCTATGAGTCGTTTCTGTGCGTGCCCTCCAAGACTTCGAGGTCGCCATTGCATAATTCATGGACACCGCGTGTATACGCATTTCGTTATCCATTAGAAAGAATCCCGTTTATTCGAAAAATTTATATCGAAAATACAAATACGCATTTATCGGGATGCACTTATATATCCATATGCGTATGAAAAATAGAAAATCTTCTGTACAGCTCTAATTCTTCGAAGATAATTTTTTGAAAAGCCAAAGCATATTAAAATTATGTGTGTCTTGTGTGCAAAAAAAGATATTTGAATTCTATTCTTATATTATGGAATAATTAATCTTTATATTTAATAAAGTTATATCTACAAGATTTAAACTACAAGATGTAGATTTATCGACAAGATTATAAACTATCCTCTTTTTATCGCAATCATAGAGTGATCATATTATAAATTTAACAGAAAAAACGAAACTATACATTCCTTCGAGCAATATGGTTGGAATGACACAAAGACCCTGGACACCTACAAAAAGACGAGGCCCGATTGCCGCTGAATATAGCAGTCCGGGACCGGCCTGTGTAACTTTACCATCGTTAGTAGGTAAATATTTATATTATATCTTATACACTTCATACAAAAATAGTACAATATTATTAAACAAACATTAATAAATCATTAATAATCCGCTCTAATAAAAATAGTTATCTGTATGTTTTATTGTGTTACTTTAATTTATAACTGTATCATAATTAAAAATTCTTTATATTTTATTTTCTTTTTTCTTATCATTATACAATCCTTATCATTATAATCCTTATCATTATACAATTTTTATACAGTTTATACATATACAGTTTCATATAATTTATACAATTTGTTTATTATGTACTAGACATCATAGACGTGCGCTACGCGCTATTTAACTTTTTACGTTTTTACTTTTTACTGCATCTCTCTTAAGAAGATTCTGGAGTCATCTGTATCAATCAAATGTACTTTTGTACTTTTCTCTTTTCTTCTCTTTGCTTATACAGAATGAAAAATCCTTCTCCAAAATAAAAGAAAAAATGCAAATAAACGTGGACAAGTACAAATTAATACAAAAATATATAAAAATTTTTTAATTACAATTTCCTGTTACCTGACTTAATCTATCCTTGATTATTTCATTGCATGATATAAATGATTCTAAGTATATGACCAAAGTAAAAGTATTTGCCTACATTTGAATAATACTCACATAGCACACTTTATTCCATGGATGTCCAACGGATGTCATTTTGGGATATTGCAATAACCATAAGATATCTGCTCTCAGTTATCCAACGGATGTCCAGAGGATGCATAAGTGTCATGTACATGTGTAAGATCTTACGGACGAAATGGAAATATTTTAAAATACCATATGGAAGTAAGAAATATTTTTTATTGTTCCATTATTACATAATGAAAATGAATTATTTTAAATGATATGCCAAATATGTAATTTATACTCTTAATATAACATTTAATACAATAAAAATTTTTGTAATATTTTTTTCGTATTTATTTTTTCCATTGTCAAAAATTAATACAATCCGCAAATTACAATGACACAAATACATTGTATTCTATTTTTTCGAATATAGTTTGTCTTAGACGTCATTTAAGTTAATTAAATTTTATTGTAAGATACATCTCAATTAGTACACAATCGTTTGTATATCAATAATTATAACATTCTTTACTTCTAGTCTTAATTCTAGTACTCTTCATTTGCAAATCTTTGCTGTGTGCCATACCAGTTTTAAGAGATTACGTTTTGCAGCGTATAATATATATATGTGTGTATATATATATATATATATATATATATATATATATATATCCTTTGTTGCTAATGGATTAAAGAATTTATAAAATTTATAAAATAAAATTTCCAGTTAATAATAAAATATATTTTCCAATTNTATATATATATATATATATATATATATATATATATATATCCTTTGTTGCTAATGGATTAAAGAATTCATTTATAAAATAAAATTTCCAGTTAATGATAAAATATGTTTTCCAGTTTTTGCATTTTTTATATTATATAATATATAATTATATTATATAATAATATTATATAATATTATATTATATTATATAATATTATATTATATAATAATATAATTGATCATGAAATAATTAATATTTATAATATATAACGCATTATGTGCGAAAAATAAGCTGCTGATATTGTAAAATATATCATTACTTGATATTATGCAAAGCTAAAGGATATATGGTAGAATCCCACACAACACACAATTCTCTAAGAGATGTTCTAAAAATGTTTTGAGTTTTTAGGACGCTTCTCGGAGAACTGTGTTCTGTGAATATATTTGCCCATACAGCACATTCCTGAGAATAGCTCAAATTATCTCAGATTGACAAAGACGATCCTACGGATATTCTAATGAGCAGTATCCAGGATATTCCAAAAAGATATCGTAAGATATTGTAAAATTTCATAAAGAGATGTCATAAAATGTTCTATTAATATCTTACGATATCCTATCATATTCAAATATATCCACAGAACACAATTCTCCGAGAGACGTCCTGAGAACGTACTCATAGTACCAAGTAATGATATATTTTACAATAGCCGCTTATTTCTCACATGTAACGCGTTATGTATCATAAATATTAATTATTTCATGATCAATTATATTATTATGTAATATATAAATAAAAAATGCAAAAACTGGAAAATATATTTTATTAATTGGAAATTTTATTTTTTAATGTATTCTTTAATCCATTAGTAGCAAAGGATATGTATATTATACGCTGCAAAAAGTAGTCTCCAAAAAACAGCACACAGCAAATGAAGAGTGCTAGAATTAAGATTAGAAGTAAAGAATGTCATAATTATTATTGGCATACAAATTGTTGCATGCCAATTGAGATGTATCTTACAATTAAATTTAATTAACTTAAATGACGTCTAAGATAAACTACATTCAAAAAAATAGAATACAATGTATTTATGTCATTGTGATTACGGATTGTATTAATTTTTAACAATAGTAAAAATAAATACGAACAAAAATATTACAAAGATTTTTATTATATTAAATGTTATATTAAGAGTACAAATTACAAATATTTGGCATATCATTTAAAATAATTCATTTTCATTATGTAATAATGGAACAATAACATATTTCTCACTTCCATATGGTATTTTAAAATATTTCCATTTTATCCTTAGAATTTTATACATGTATACATACACTTGTACAACCCCTAGATATCTGTTAGATAACCGAGATCATTCAGGATATCTTATGGTTATTGCGATATCCCAAAATGACATCCATTGGACATCCAGGGGATAAAGTGTACTGTGTGGGTGAATATGACAAGATATCGTAAGATATTAATAGGACATTTTATGATATTTTATGAAATTTTACGATATCTTTTTGGGATATCCCCTGCTCACTGAAGTATCCGTAGGATCTTTGTCAATCTGGGACAATTTGAGGTATCCTCAGGATAAAATATGCTGTGTATATAAGAACATTGTAAAACCTTGAGTTTATGATTTTGAAGCTTCCGAAAGAAATAAATAGAAAAGTACGATCTAACTATACGATCTAACTGTACGCTATCATTTATGCGATATATAGGATTTTCTCACACTCATTTAGGTATTTTCTCTTATTTTGGAAAAGGATTTTTTTATTCTGTATAAGGAAAGTAAAAAATATAAAAATAAATGTGTATTTAGTCTGTAATACGACTTCAGCATCCTCTTAAATTTTTTTCATTATTTTCCTTATTTGGTTTAGCAGTGCCAAATTTGTTTATTTTAGTAAAATATTCATATTTTTCAAAAATGTATATCATTTGAGTTGAATTAGATAACATAATATTTTGTGATATTATTATTTTTTAAGAAGAAAAAAAGGCTGTTTTCACTTGAATTGGAATAGAAAGACCCTTGAATAGAAATACAAAAGTACATATCATTTGAATTTTTTATTAAAAAGCTCTTTCTAATTAGCGCATTTTAAGATTTCAAATATGTTTTTGAAAAATATTTTGAAATATATTACATAGGTCTGCAATTGGGGGGCCGTAAAAGTTGTTTGACAACTTGGAGACATTTCCGAAGTAATTTTTCGCGTAGAATACGAATTTGGCTTCAGAATTCCTCCATCACGTCAATATTCTAAGATATTCTAACTTAAAAGTGCAAAAAATATGGTTTTCCAATATATTTGAGGTTATGTTACCTTACGGGATCAATTTTTTCACAAAACGCTTTATGGCATCTGGAAATATTACTTTTTCCCTTCAAAATCCATTTTTAATCATTCGAATATCTTTTTACCTTTCCGAGAAATCGTCTGTTCAATTTTATTAGTTTGGCATATTTGTCGATATTTGTAGGTACATGATATTTGTGGTAACACAACCCAACACCAGGCTGTTTTAACCCATTAAGCCCTGAATGGACGTTTTTTCATTGCATTCTTCAATGGTAGTATATTCTAAAAAAAGGGTTGTAAAAAATTTTAAAATAAGCATTTCTGACGTGAAATTAACTGAACTTTCAGAATCTAATATCAAATTTCCCAGGAAATGCACCTGTAACAAACTATATATGGTTTTTTCCAAAAAAAACGCGCATTTTTTAACTTTTTTTTTTATCTCGTGTTTTCACATTGAAATCATTTTAAAATTCCTGTTTGAACTAAAGAAATCGCGTCCTCGAATCTTAAACTTTAAATTGTGTATGTGAGCATTTCAAAATTTAATGCGGAAGCAACCAAAATAGCGGCTCAAACGCGGAAAAATCGTCAAAAACTTCAGAAATTTTTTATTTGAAAATGATGAACTTTTGAAAAAAATTTTACTGAGTAAAAAGTTTTTAAAATTGATCAAAGAATACGCTGCAATTTTTTCAGAATTTTTTGGGACGTTTTTACATTTTTCAAATTTGGCGATTTTGTATTACATGTACATTTTTTCTACTACTTTCAACAAGTAATATTATTAATTGCGCCAGGCGAGAGTGTTATCTTTTTATTTTACGAAACCAATATTTTTGCTCACAATGGATGATAGAATCTTCGAATAATATTTTTTTGATGCAGAAATTACTCTGTCAAACTGGGTTCCCCAATCCTTACATTTTATCTTTTTCTAAAATAAAGTACAAGCATTTATTCTACAAACTTGAAAGTGTATTCTGGAATTTTTATAAATTTTTTTAATCACTTTAAATAGATGAAACAATGATCGAACTCGACCCATACCCCTATTTGTATGGATAAAGTATCGTTTTTCATATGATATGTAAGAGTTAATATTATATACGGTTTGTCTCGCGTGTGGCGTCACTACCATAATTTTGATTTTAATATTAATATAAAGTTAATGCAATTGATCGAGATATATTATCCTGATAATACTGCCAGTACTGAAAATCTATAGTACATGTTACTACAGATTTTTAGTAGAGAAGATCACAGGTTGTCAGACGAAGTTGTCAAAAAGTTTATAACAATAATCAATATAAAATTCTTTTTTTTGTACTGTAAATTGCTGACGTAATATTAATTTATGTGAAATAATTTATGCCAAAAGCATCGCGTATATTACTTATAACAACTTTTAAGAAAATGAAGTTAGCGAGTAAATTTTTCTAATGTTCTTTTTTGTTAATTTGGCATTACTGATCGCAATTTCACTGCAATCGTAGAAAATAGCATGTTTTAAATAAGTTTTAGCTATGATTGAATAATCATTATGATAACAAAATTTGTGAATAATCTCTTACTAAAAACAATGGCCATGGGTAGGATAGTTTGTTATACATGAGTTTTTCTATCTGTTCTTTAAGAAAACTGCATTTTATATCTGGTGACATTGGTTTTTACAGTCATTCAGAAGTTATGTGAGATTAAATTGTAATGATATGATACAAAAATATAAGAAAGGAAGATAGTTAGAGGTAAAATTCACCCGATATTATTATGAAAGTCGTTAAAACAGTGAAAATACATAATTTAATTATTCGACAAGCCGCATTAGAATTTAATATGAATTACTGTGCATTAAGTGATTGCAAAAAGTCCTGAATATGTCACTCAATTTTTGAACGTGTAACAATCAGTCCTGAGTATGGAGTTAATTGTCACATTTTCACAGTTTTATTTAAAATTAAATAATTTATTTGTACGATGGTATATATTTAAGAATAATATATTTTTTTAAACACTTAAGGGACGGTGTATTTCAACGTACATAATGTTTTAAAATCTTACATCTATTTTCTTCTAAAAATTACTAAACAAAAACTGTAACCGGTCTTCCCTACTAGCAATGTACATCGAAACACGACCCAAATAAGTTTTACTATACTAACCGTTTTTATAATCTTTATATTTTCTGCTACACCCGGTAAACGGAAATGGATTGAAAATTTGTAATCCATTTTAATTCATTTAAATACAAACTGGATTGTAAAATAGCAATTACATCATTTCTATGCTATGTCATGGAATAAAATAGATTGCGTGACCGGCAAAACTTCTTTTGGATTGAAAGAATATATCAAGCAAACGAAAATGGATTGAAATGGACAGAAATAGATTTGTTTTGTTCGTGTCAAATCCAGATTCTGATCTTTTGAATCCATTCCTATCCAATTAAAATTTCCGAATTTTTTAAAATCCATTAATGACTAAATAAAAACAAAGCGATTCTTATTCTTTTCAATTCAAAAAAAATATGCAGATCATTCATTCATTTTAATCTATCGCGCGAGATTAAAACAAAATGATTTCTACTTTTTAAATTCAAAAAAAAGTTACTCGGGTCATACAATTCATTTTAATCCCTGACATAGGATTGAAATGATGTAAATGCTATTTTTTCAATCCATATTTTCTTCAAATGAAATTAAAACTGTATTAAAATTTTCAATTCATTTCAATCCATTTTTGTTTGCTGGATAGAAATCACTTCGTTTTAATTCTGTTTCATGGATTAAAATGGATTGCGTAGTCCGTGTAACTTATTCTGGATTAAGAGAATAGGACTCCCGTAGTTTCAATCCCGTTTTATATATTACAATGGATTTAAGAAATTCTTAAATTTTAATTGGATAAAAATGGATTGTGTAGTCATTGCTGAATTTAAATTTTAGATTTGTCGAATCCATTTCTGTTTGTTAGGCATGTACACTAAGGTGACCAACTATTTAGAAAGCCAAGGAGGGACACTTCTGGAGAAGCAAAAAAAAAAAGGTCGCGAAAACACGATTGAAGAACATATTCTTTTTATTTAGCCAATAATCAATGCTATTAAATCTTTTCATAAATCATTTCTCATTACATTCATAAATAATACCGCTTATTTTCGCTACTTGACGCTTGTCATTGCGTGATATCACAAACTGAATTGCACATCGCAAATTACATTGCAATAATTACATTACATTGCAATAATTACATTACATTGCAATAATTCATGCAAGAAGTGCACTAATTATTTCACAGAAACGAGTTTCATTACAAAATTAAAAAAATTTTAAAAAATAAATTTGTATTTCTCCGCAAAGAGGGACAATTTGGGACTTTGGCCTTAATTTGGGACAAAATTTGGGACAAATTTCAAGGAGGGACGAAGGGTCAAAATTTGGGACTGTCCCTCCCAATTTGGGACGGTTGGTCACTATAATGTACACACATGACAATAATCATTCACATTTTTTTTACAAGACGCATATACATACATACATGTCACTACGAAAACGAATTATTACTAGCTGTCGAACTTGCCGCGAAATTCAGCGACATCATCGATAACCAATCGAATGAGTGGAAAAAAGGAAAGTGCGCGCTCGTTCGTTCTTTTATTCTTTTGCTCTAGATACATTCATATCATGGATACGCTTTAAACGCGCTGTAAGCGTTACTCTATCTTCCTTCCACATGTAATGACTGATAAAGATAAAAGCTTACAGCGCATAAGTGTCCAAAATGAATACAATCCATACATAGATCCGTGATAGAGATGTTATGGAAACGCTGGAGATATTGTTAACAATTTCCTTTAGTGTAATGCTAGTAAAAGAACCGTTGTCAGCACCGCGTATTATCGAAAATAATAGTACATGAACGACGTTTCTTAAAATTCTGTAAATTTCTGTATAATTTCCAGATTCAAACTTTCCGTCGCGATATCTTCACTCGTAGAGCACGCGGAAGGAAAATAAAAATACTTTTACTATATAATAGGAACCCAAGTCATCGAGTAAACTGCTCAGAATTTGACCAGCTCAGTCATTATTGATATCTAATAATCTCGGGTACTCACTGGCTCGCATATAAATACACGAGGCGATCAAGCACTGCGCGTACGATTGCCGCGTATTTGGATTCATAGTGTAGGAGAGACCGAGGCTTATTGGCACAATTTTCACAATTTCGGCATTCAATTTTTTAAACAACCGATTATTATGATTCAACTGAACTAATATGATAGAGAGAATCTATCTCTACATGCTAGAAACGCTTTTGTATACCATATAATTTTTTGTAATAAGTGAAATATGAATGCTACATTGTAGACAACTTGTTCCAATGAATTAAATTGATACTTATCCACTTCTAAAAAAGGCATGTTAAATCGATATTCAAATTTCAAAGTATTATTGCTTCTTTTCCGCAATGCCAATTGGTTTTCTCGTTGTGCTTACTTTGAACGGCTATCGTCATATATTTTAACAGTTGTGTGTATCGAGACATTGATGATAAAAATGTAATATTAATTATATGCATTATGGATTTTTTTTAAGCGTATAACAGTCTACCACGCACATCGTTTTAAGACAATTATTAAAATTATATAATTGATTAATCTCTGTCAAGATTAATTGGTTTTGTACAAAATGAAAAATATTTAACGGATACTATATCCATGATACCAGCCTGACGCATCCACTTACATTATAATAATTGACGCATTGACAGCGATGTTATATCCGCGCATTACGGACACGGAATTTTGAGAAGAGTGATGTCATCGATGGATTTATTAAGAAAAATTTGCGTAGCTCATATGTTTGTTAACGGTTAGTCTAGTATATTTAAATATTATCTTTATTTACACACGTCACTGAAGATGACCTAACTATGGTCGAAAGCGCTATGATAAATAACTTATTTGTTTATGTACTTGTTTATTGAATATCATATCGAAATAAATTTATTAGCTACAATCAACCAGCTAGGCTCTTAGCTTTTAATAATCATTAGTTTTAATTATATGCATTTAAGTATTCAAGCATTAGCAAATATAGTAAAAAATAAAAAATAGTATAGTAAAATATAAAAAGCTAAATAAGGCATGCAAAGCGCGTCTGTGATTTTAATCATGATTTAAGTTGCTCATATGACGAGTTTTATGTTAAATCAATAAAATAGAAATAAAAAATAGATCGCAGATATTTATTTCTTAGTAAAAATTGTACTTTTTAATAATATTTAACGATCAAATAGCAAAATGCGCCCCGCTATTACAGAAAAACAAATGTAATCTATTTTAAATGTAGGTTGCTTCAATTTAGAAATATTAAATATAAAGCATTTTGTGTTAGAAGATACGTTCCGTTTCACACATGTGAGTGCATTCATCCATAGTATAATAATTAATACTATAGATAAATGCGTGTATATGTGTGAAACGGAATGCACCTAGAGTTAAGTTGTAATTGAATGTTCACACTTTTCACGCGCGCAGTAACATCAAGCTAAGTTTATATGTTTGATTTAAATCATTTTATTATAACAAATTACCATTATTATTCAATATATATATAATATGTAATAGAAACTTTTTTTTAATTACTAATACATCATTTAGATTTACTCTCTCAAGCTAAAGAACATTAATTTTGAAATATTTGAAAATGTACTTGCCTCCTCTTGAATCAGATTTTTCTTATTGTAATACTTGTTCGATATATAAATAAAAGAGGAATTAGAGGAAAATTCCTATGTTATAAAAGAGATATTTTATGATAACTTTTCCATCGTTTCATCACAAATACATAAATAAAACACAATGTTGACAAATTGTTGTTTTTTATATCAACAAGGTTTTTTATATTACATTCCGGTTTCAGTATTTACAAAAATTCTTTTTATTATAAAAGTATTATTACAAAAGTTTTCCTTATATTTATTCATTAAAATTATTAACTTTTAAGAACGCTTGAGAAAAAGAGAAAAAAGAGAGAGAGAGAGAGTGCGCGCGCGCGCGCGCGCGTGTGTGTGTGTGTGTGTGTGTGTGTGTGTGTGTGTGTGTGTGCGCGCGCGCGCGCGCGCGCGCATATGTAATAAGAGATTTTTAAAAAGTTTTATAAATAATTATAATTTATTAGCTTTACTTGATTTTTAATAACTTGATAATTTATAGTCTTTTTGTTGAAAAGCGTAATAAGAGCAACTTCTTCTTTATTGTGAAAATTGATTCGTCGGCAAAACCTAATCTAACTCTTATGACGCAGTTGCTTATTAATTAGCATATCATTGCAATTATCATCTGTATGATTGCATTCCGATCATTATGTATACATCATTTACGAGCTGCGACAGCGTTTCATAACCCAGCAAACGAAAATGGATTGAAATGAATTGAAAATTTTAATCCATTTTAATTCATTTCAACAAAATATGGATTGAAAAAATGACATTCACATCATTTCAATCCTATGTCATGGATTAAAATGAATTGTATGACCAGAATAACTTTTTTTGGATTTAAAAAGTAAAAATCATTTTGTTTTAATCCCGCGTGATAGATTAAAATGAATTAAGTTTGTATATTTTTTTTTAATTGAAAAGAATAAGAATCGCTTTGTTTTTATCCCTTCATATGGATTAAAATGGATTTTAAAAAATTCGGAAATTTTAATTGGATAGAAATGGATTCGAAAGATCAGAATCTGGATTTGATACGAACAAAACGAATCCATTTCTGTCCATTTCAATCCATTTTCGTTTGCTGGGAATTAACGGAACAACTGTCTACTTCCGTATTATAATAATGTTGCCTCAGACTTTTTTCGATTCTTTGCTTAAGTTAATTAGTATTTATCAAATTTTCTGTAATATATGTAACTGTAGCAATAATTATATGATATAATGCTCTGTTAACAGCAATACTTTTGTAATATTTGTAGGAAAAACAGTTACAGATTCTAAGCGAGAAAGGGCACCAGCATTTTCTTTCGGCAGCAGGTAAAATTAATAATTTAAGTCTGAATTAAATTTAAATTTAATCTTTAATTTCAAAGTGCTATTTTGTAAATTTTTTTATAAATTTTATAGCTTAATACTGTGTAATTACGTTAAGAAAACTGCATTGTATTTAAGAAAACTATTTGTGATTTCGTCTTACAGCTCTGAAATATATTTTATGATTTTATAATTTAAGCAAGAGCAATATGTAACTTAATTTTATATATAATCTTACATATTACAAATTTTTTAGACATGCAACGAAAAATAATAGTGCTGGACCTGGTCCTGGGCAATATAATGTTTCTGGACTTAGCGCAAAAGGTAGATATATACAAAATTTGACAGAATTTGTTTAAAATTTTAACGAAAATTTTTTCAAAAAATATTGTTAATGATTTAAATACATATTATTATAAAAAATTTTTCTATGTTGTAATTATATAATCTTTGTTTGAAACCTTTATTGTTGATATTTAGACTATAATCCACATACTATTTATATGAACATTCCTTGCAAAAAATAACAATAAGTTGCACGCCGAACTTGCACTTGCAGAGTCAAGTCCAACGATTATAGTTATAATAAATAGATTCGCACTCAAATATGATTTTTGCGATTTTGAGGGTCATTGCTATCCTAATTGTCGCGAATAATATATCTTTTATCAGATTGGACAAATATGTACATTCAGTGAAATTAAAGAACAACCTCTTTGACTTTCAAATTTTCCTATATTATTTATAACAGATTTATTTATTTAAATTATTTAATTAAAACATTCATTTGAAATAAATAATGTGTGATAATTATTATCTTTTTTTGTGTCGAAATATGTGCAAAATACGATAATAATGGTAAAGTATTACGCGAAATAAAAGCACCTTGTGAATGCGTGATTGCTTCGCAAACTTGCAAGTTTCAACCGAGATATCGACCAAACTCCTAACCGCTAATATTCTATAAGAATGATACATTTTAATGACCAATGTTCACGAAATTCCTTCACTTCGGACTTGAATAGAACCAACACGATCGATACATGTACAACTTCTTTACATTCGACCTGCGTTAAATAATAATCCACTTTAATTTATCAAATCACATGATAATTTTCAGTTATATTTTTCTTCATTTCTACATTTTTTTCGCATGTTTTATATTTCATTTATCGAGTTTGAAAAATTTTTAGTTTTAGAATTAAAACTAAAATATTATTATAATTACATATTTCTTCTTTCTTCTTTTTTATTTTCTTCTTTTTCAAGACAAATTAAATTATCCCTATTAGCTGGATCCCCCATCACCAAGTTCGCACTAGATAAAAAATTTAGTACTATTTAGTATAGCTAATTTAGACCCTAATCCGAATTTTGCTCGAACCGTTTAGCAAGAAATCGCTTAAAAAATGGCAAGCTGGACTCCCACATCAGATAAAATAAATATTTTAGTCGTATAAAAAGAACAAGTGTATCAGAATTTTGGGCTGAAAATGTTAGTGAAAACAAGATGCATGTAAATATAATGAATAAAGATGTTCGTCTTTGATGACCAATTAGTGTAGCGTTCAATTAGGAAGAAGACAAGCATCAAATTCTTTGATGATCGGACAACGGATTTTAAAACGTGGTGCGCCCGTTTCCGCGATAAATAAATTATTTTCAATTCTTACAGTTAGCATTAAATTCGAATATTTGTATATTTTGATAGTACGATGTCTGGGGATCATTTTAGTACCATAATCATACGAGCACTAAATTCTTTGACGATCAGTTAACGGAGCTTACTACTCGGTGCCTGTCGAAATAAGTTAATTATTGTTATAATTAATAACAAATTTTAATCTTGATATTTTTCTATAATGTTTAATCAAGATTATTTTAGATTCGAATACGTGCGAGAGAACAATCAACTCTATAAGCGTATGTATCGGACTTGACGGTGCAGTTTTGAACATAGTGATATTTACAAAATGATGATATATTTCGAAATACTTTTGCGCTATTTGAGAGCATCAAATTAGCGTTAAAATTCTGGTACACTTATTCTTTTTATTCGATCGCAATATATATTTTTTCTGATATGGGGGGTCCAGCTTGTTATTAAATCTCCCATTTTTTAAGCGATTTCCTATTAAATAGTTTGAGCACTAAAATTCGGACTAGGATACTAAATTAGCATCTAAATAGCACTAAATTTTTTATCTAATGCAAACTTGATGGTAGAGAGTCCAGCTTAATAAAGGTAATTAAATTTATGTTAATTAATTAAGAATAAATAATAAATGAGACGGCAATGTATTATAGCTTAAAAATCTTTTAGGAAAGGATGCCGCACCTGCCATGTCGCTGTACGGTCGAACCAAATCGACGAAACCGGAAATTACACCAGCACCGGGTGATTACAATCCGCAAAAGGCGGAAAAGATAATTCTGGATAGTTCGCCGAAATATTCCTTTGGTATTAAAACGCAAATCGAGAAGGTCAGCTGTACACCTGGTAAGTTTAAATCTACAATTTAAATCTACATGACATGATGCGCGCGCGCGCGCACCACACACACAGGTCCGGCGATTTGTCTCGCACGTGGGTGTGAAAATTTTTGTCAAAAAGCACCCCCAAGGAGGAGGTGCTAATGAAATTATGAAATACAAAATGTTTTTTTTACTAATTTAATTATCTATAATCTTAATAATTGCAAACGTGGAGGCTCTCCATTGATTCCTGTTTATAAATTCATTCACAAATTTATCCAGGTGTTATCACCAATGTCCTTTGCTGAATCCGCATGGATATGCAATACGGCCAAGTTGTCAGTCGCATTTGCGACATGCGTGCCTGTAATCATGTCGGCAGCTTCGCATAGTGAGTTTTAAAAAAATTGATAGTTGATTTTGAATTCAATTCTTGGATTTTTTGGATTTCCACACAAGCTAAATTTTGAGTGTGCATTGTTCCACAAATTGGGAGGGTCCCATTAGCATATCTCGATAGCACACATCCACTCACATCGGCTAGTATCTAGAGATTTTTTGCTGGCCTACCAATCAGAAAATTTTATATTAACTTAGCCAATCGGCAATATGGGATATTGGATCCCACTCCACAAATCTATACAACTCGCCGGACTTGTATATATATATATATATATATTTTTTTTTTTTTAGTTGGGGAAAAAATTTTTTCGCAAAAGTGACAAATTTTTTCATATTTTAAATTAAGTTTATTAAACCAAATATGTGTCGTTTTGTTCGACTACCTTCTGCCATTTTTGAGGTAAAACCAAAATTCCGTCGCTGTAGAACGTCTGTGATTTCTGGACGAAAACTGCAACAAGTGATTTTCACAGGCCTCTTTTGAAATCAACTTTACACTATTAAGAGAGTTCTGTAAAATTGAAACAAATGGTAGTCTAATRGTACAAGGTCAGGACTATAAGATGGATGCATCAAAATTTCCCAGTCAAGTTCTTTCAATTTTGATGGGTCGCCAAAAATATGTGGGGTTGTCGTGATGGAAGACGTCTTTTCTATTGATCAATTCTGGTCGCTTTCTCTCGATTGTTTGGCGTAATCTTTCCAGCTGTTGACACTAAAGATTAGAATCAATGTTGACCGGGCATACAGCTCGTAGTGAACGATTCCTTTCCAATCCTACCCCCTCCTCCACACACACACACACACACACACACGCGCGCGCGCGCGCGCACACACTGCATCACTTTTCTTGGCGTTAATCTTGGCTTTGCCACCATTTGCGAAGCTTCACCTTGTTTCGATCACGATCTTTTTTGTACATTAATGTCATGTGATCCATTTTTCATCGCCCGTAATGAACCGTTTCAAAAATGGTTCGATTTCATTTCGTTTTAGCAATGATTTGCACATGGAAATTCGATCCATTAAATTTTTCACTGTTAAATCATGTGGCCCCCAAACATCGAGTTTTTTTTATCCAGTCTTCTCCAAATATTTAAAACTCTTTTATGGTCGATGTTTAGTTCTTTATCGATATTATGACTGCTAATGTGCCGATCTTGCTCAACTTTTTTAATGATTTTATTGACTTCTCCAGTGATTGGTCGAGGGAGGTGCATCTTTGACATCAAAATGTCTAGATTGAAAACGCTTGAATCACGGTTTATGCCACATGTATTGATACTGCATCATGTCCATAACATCACAAATTTTTTTTAGCAGCCTGAGTCGCATTCTTCTCTTTTTTGTAATAAAATTTCAAAATGTATCGAATTTCTTCTTTATTCACTCTTTTTTTCACTCATTTTCTAGACACAATAACTTCTGATTGAATAAACAAATATCACAACTTTTTTTTTTTATTACTCTGTGATATGTCACCTTTCAAACGCAAATATTGCCAGATCTGATTAATATTATCAGAGTTATTCAATTCTAAAGCCATCTACCGGAAGAATATGAAGAAACTTTTTCCCCAACATATATATATATATATATATATATATATATATATATATATATATATATATATATATATACACATAGTCCTCTAATCTATTGTAATAAAATATATTAGAATTTATGATAAAATTCGTATATACTTCATTAATCTGATAATCTATAAATTAAATATATACAGATTATTACAATAAATATTGTCAATAAAAATTTTAGTTATTGTAACTGAGATATTTAAACAGATAATTGAAAAGCACCACTTACGTCGTATACTCATATTATCGTAATCTATATCAAACATATATAAATATTGCATCTCGATCATAGCACTGAACGATTATCGCGCTAAAATCGTAATCTCTATGGAGCAAGCGTTCACTTCTGGAATAAAAGCTGTAGTGGAAAGATCGAGCGATAAATCCGGTAATTATAGTCAATTAAATACATACAGTCACGATTTGAATATTTTGTATACTAATAGCAATTCTTGGCAAATTAATGAGAAAAATATTCGAAGTGATGACACAAGGCTAAATAGAACGCTACAGAAAATTTAATGATGATTGCAAGTTTGTACATGTTGATTGTAATTTCGTATAATAAAATTTACAATATAAAAATATAACAACAATACAAAAATGCATTTCAAATTGAATTATTTAAGATTGTTTAATATTGTGTGCACAATAATTACTGTCATTTGAAATAATTCCCTCGTTTCTGATTGAAATATTTATTTTTTATTAATGGATTTTTTTAAATTTTCGAAAAGTCGAAAAATATTCTTGATAATTAATAAATTACATAACTTACACACATATACATAGAGATAAATGTACTATATTATATTGTTATATAACATAAGTACATAATGTTAATAATATTTAAAAAAATTAATTGATTATCACAATTAATTAACGACGATTAAGTATAGGACTTTATTTAAGGGAGGAACTTCAAAAGTCGATATTCAAAACTATTATCATTGAAGATTTGTCTTTTTTCTTAAGTATAAAATGGTTTCTTTAAAAATAAAAATATTGAAACTCATTTAATTTAGTGATATGAATGTGTAATAAATTTGAGATTTCTAAGCACTGTAAACTTCTCAAAATGGTATATATTATAACTACGAAATCATAGTAGTAACAATTTTTGTTTATCAGTATCCCCCTACGAAAACATATACGTCCATGTTAAATCCATGTCGAATCCACAAAATTTACGTGGATTATGTGGATGAACATTTATCCACGAAATATTTATCTACATGGATCTCAGATAGATACTTTCCACGTGAATAATATCCACGGAATCTATATTGATATTTCGAGGATAAAGTACTCCGATTTATCGAAGAAGCAGGTATGTTGAATCCACGTGAAAAATATCTACGTGGGATGTATATCAACATTTTGAGGATGAAGTGCTTCGAAGAAGCAGGAACGTTGAATACACGTAGACGATCTGGCAAAATTTAGAATTATTAATTAAAGAAAAGGGATCTATAAAGGCAGTTATTACGATCATTCTATTCAGTTAATGGGTATTCAGTATATAACGAAAATTAAATAGTTATATAATAGTGCATGAGCTTCTATTATTACATTAATATCTCGAAAGTTTTCGTACTTTCTACTTGTTATATATATATGTCTAGGACTCTTTTTGTTCAAAATGATCTATAAGTATATATGGAACTGCTTTCAAACTTTAAACACTATAGAGTAATAATAATTATATAACAATTACAGAATAAAATAAAACTTCAATAATTTTATACTTATTGTATTTGTTAAATATACAGTAGTACCTAAACAAAATGATCTACTTCCCTTGTTAGAGCTCTAACATAGCATACTAATAAACGTCCACTCGCGAACCGTTGCAAGTATCTACATATAATATTACTTTTGATGGCTTCAGAAGCTGCTTTTTACTAATTTTAGAATTTAGTTTTTTTTTAATGTAAAAACGCTCATTATTTAAACTTTTGTGAAAACTTGTGAAATTATCATCAAAAAGCATTAACACAATATGTATATGACACTTTTATTATGTGTTTTGATTATTATTTTATGTTGAGTTTATTAAAGATTGTAATATTGAATACACATTTGTTTACTAACAATGTAAAAACCAAAGAATGTAATATGTAGAAAGAGAGAGAAACAAAGAATAAAAATAAATATTACATATTGTTCATCATTTATGTATAAAAATATATATAAAATATATATTTATATTAAAATATATAATATATATAAAAATATATAAATAAATCCTACATATTACACTCTTTAATTTTTACATCAGTTAGTAAATGTGCATCTAATAGTATAATCTTTAATAAACTCAATATGAAATAATAATCAAAACACGTAATAAAAGTGTCATATACTGTGTTAATGTTGTTTTTAATATTTCATAAGTTTTCTCAAAAGATTAAATAGTGACCATTTTCACATTTAAAAAAAACTAAATTCATAAATTAATAAAAACCAACTTTTAAATCAAAAGTAATAATATATACATATAGATACTTGCAACTGGTTCGCGATTAACGTTTACTAATATGCTATGTTAAAGCTCTAACAAGGGAAGTATAAAGCATTTTGTTTGTAACACTGTATATAATATAAATTGCAATATGGTGAAAAGAATTCACCGGGATACTACATGGATACTACGTGGTATGTATTTTCAGCACCATGTAATTTTCACGTGAAATCCACGTTATATCAGTAATCTCATTCACGTGGATTCGACTACCGTTTATGAGCGGATGTCCACTCGAAAATCCACGTGGATTCTATGTTGTTTATCTACGTGGCAGCGACGTGGATTTTATGGGCTGTTTTTGTCGGGATTTTATTTTCTGCCTTTGAGTATTCTATTTCTATCTTTAAAATTCAATTAACTATGCACGTGATGCGATGATTTAGGATGTAACTAAAAGTAATTGAGTGCAATTAATATAAAGTAATTAATGTGTAGTTGATAAAAGAACGTATATTCTCGTAATTCAATAGTTAGAGATGTGTAACGCGCATTAAATTGATTGCGTAGTTGATACATAACCGCATATAAAATTGATAGCGTAGTGTCGCTTATTGCCGTAAATAAAGTATATAGTTGCATGTCTCGCGATGTATATGTTAGATTTCCGTATTTTACGCTGTTTAATATCACTTTCCATGTGTATTAATCCCAGAGACTTGACAATAATGCACATAGAAAATTACCATTTACTTGATAGAACTTGTAAAATTTATCGACAAGTGTCTAGCTCCAGGTACTTATTGTCCTGAAAAAACGAGGCTGGACAGCACACCGCAGTTTACATTTGGACTTAAAATGCTGCTCGATAAGCCAAACGATACGCCAGGTATGATATATGAAAAAACAATACAAAAAAATAAAAAACTTAATTAGAATCTTAGTTAGATAGATGCAAGTAAACATGTACAATAGATTGGAAATTTACAAGAGTCATCATTCTTCACAAAGCAGTCTTTTCTATCGTACAATTTTATTTTACTTTCTTTTCCTAACAGAAGTAGTTTTATGATATTAGAGAATACTAGTTAGAATTGGATGCTCTAACAAAAATTTTTCTTAAAACTCTTTTTATATAAATTTTTAGAATTTTTGTATAAATTTTAGAATTTTTCAAAATTTCTGTATAATTTTATAACTTTTTAAAATTTTTAAGATATTTTATATTGAATTGAAACGTTTTTGAAAAATGCTAAGAAAGTCTACATTTTTTAAATTCCTTTCTAAAATTCTTTATATATATGAAAATTCTGAAATGTTCTAAAATTTGTCGTTCTATAATTTCCAGAAAAAATCCTTAGATTTAGAGAAATTTAAAATATTTTTCAGAAATCTTTCATAAAAAAATATGATAAATTCTTAAAAACCTTGTCTTGAAATTTTGAAAAAAATTGAAAGAAATTTTAATTTCTCTATGTACTATAACGTTACGTTATAAACGCATCTATTCTTGTTTATTTTATCCATGTTTAATGTATCTCTTCTTCTTTTCTGATGTAGCGCCCGGAACATACAGTCCAGAGAAAGTGAATTTGGAAAAGGGCCCGGAATACAGTTTAACTGGTAAAAATCAAATCGAAAAGTGCAATGATACACCAGGTATATAAAGATTCGTGCATCTGTTTTACGAGCCTTGATGATTATTTCTGAAAAAATACAACAGTGATTTTCCTTCGACAGCGCCAGGTGCATATTGTCCCGAGAAAGTAAAATTAGATCCATCGCCGCAGTTCAGTTTTGGATTAAAGCCTACTGTAGAAAAGCTGAATAATACACCAGGTACATAATGAATTATTTATTATATACTTATAATTAGTCTTGCAATTTCGGAAAAAAAGTTATTTCATAATAACTTATATAAAATATATTTTATAATTATTATAAAATAAAAAGCAGCACAGAATGTATACTGTTTTATTGAATTAATCAATTACAATATAAAAATAATCATAACTATTAAAAATAACTATTTTTTGACTTCACAATTTTTTTCAAATGGTTAGATCAATCAAGAAAACTCGCCAATCATATCTGATGTATCGGCGAGTAGGTACAGACTTACATGCAAATTGTAATTTATGGTACAAAATTGATTGCAAAATGCGTATTAAATAAATAAAATTTAGAAAATAACTTTACATTTAACATTAAATAGATTTACGAATATTGTGAAGTGGCAGCATGCAATTTTCAGCGCCTGGAACATACTGTCCTGAAAAAATTAAATTGGACACTACGCCGCAATATAGTTTCGGAATTAAACCTCCTTTGGAGAAAGCCAGTGATACACCAGGTAAATACATAGATACATTATTAATAATATATAATCGCTATTGTATATTTATTGTATATTTGTGAGCTATTTGTAGCGCCTGGGACATATAGTCCAGAGAAAGTGAATTTGTATAAAGGACCGCAATATAGTTTGACTGGCAAAGGGCCTACTGAAAAGCCTGCGAATATACCAGGTGTGTAAAAATTGCGAAAGTTGCCAAAGTAAATTGTAAATGTAATAAAATAATAAAATGATTTTTAGCACCTGGAGCGTATTCTCCGGAAAAAATAAGATTAGATAATACGCCGCAATATAGTTTTGGTATTAAGCATGCTCCGGATAAATCTAGTGATACACCAGGTAATGTGTGGGTGTGTGTGTGTGTGTGTGTTTTGTGTGTGTGTGTGTGTGTGTTTT